>BRDA01014622.1:24954-40805 GCA_036984385.1 Crenuchus spilurus | reverse complement strand
ATGATCAATCGTGTCAAAGGCTGCACTAAGGTCAAGCAGCACCAGTATAGATACGCAGCCTTGATCAGAGACGAGAAGGAGGTCATTTGTTATCTTAACTAAAGCTGTCTCAGTACTATGGTGTGGCCTAAAACCTGATTGAAATTTTTCATATATGTTGTTTTTATGTTAATATGAGCGAAGTTGTTGGCCAACCACTTTTTCTAATATTTTAGATACAAATGGCAGGTTTGAAATCGGTCTATAATTAGACAATATGCTAGGATCCAGATTTGGTTTCTTGATCAGGGGTTTTATAACTGCTAGTTTAAATGCTCTGGGCACGTGACCTAGTCTAAGGGATGAATTTAAGATTGTTAAAAGTGGGTTGATTATAACTGGTAAAACTTCTTTAAATAGTTTAGTTGGTATTGCATCAAGTCTGCAGTTTGTGCAGTTTGACGAGTAAATGAGTTTCTTCAATTCTAGTTGTGGAAGTGGGTTGAAGGCCTCTAATTTATCTTGTATGTTTATATCTACATCAACTATATCAGATGACAGACCAACTGGATTTATTAATGTTATTTATAGTTTGTCTTATATTTTCAATTTTACTATTAAAAAAGTCCATAAAATCATTGCTGGTGTGGGTGGCTGGGATCTGTGGATCAGTAACTGCCTGATTGTTAGTAAGTTTAGAGACCTCACTAAAGGGTACTCTAGGGTTGTCTTTATTATTTTCAATCAGAGAGGACAGGTATGCTGAGCGGGCACTGGTAAGTGCCCTTCTATACTCTATAAAGCACAATGAAATACTTCCAGTTTAGTTGATCGCCATTTCCGCTTTAGTTTCTGTTGTTAAATGTTAAAATCTCCTACAATGATGACTTTATCACAGGATATGGCTAAATTAGCAGCTAATTCACCAAAATCTTTTAGAAATTCTGAATAGAGCCCTGGTGGTCTATAAATACTTATTAAAGAGATTGTGTTCTTATTTGTGATTGGGTTAGTTATGTTTATGTACATCATTTCAAATGAAGAGAAGTTGTAGCCATGCTTTTGGTTAATATTTAAAGTATTTTTGTAAATCACACATAATCCTCCCCCTTTGCCTGTCAATCTGGGACTGTGGACATATTTAAAGAATGTTGGGGTGGCTTGATTTAATGCTAAATATTCATCTTTCCTTACCCAAGTTTCATTAAGACATACAACGTCAAACTTCTGATCTATTATAATATAATTTATAATAACTGCTTTTGAGTTAAGTGCTTTTATATTGAGTAGGCCGAGCTTTAGTTCTGAGGGGATGGTACTATATTCTATCTCTGATGGTTTAATAGTGATTAGGTTTTTGACACCTTGTTTGAGATTTTTTGTTTAAATTTGGTTCGAGGTACAGACACAGTCTTAATACTGCAAAAAGTGTTTATATTTCTGAGAGCAAGTACTGTAGATAAATCCTTCCCCTTGTTGTGAGCAGACAAATGGCCATTATCTGAGTATCATTAAGGTCACTTACCTGTTTGCTGTGTAACTTACTTTCCTGTTGTTTGTGGTATGGGGTAAGTCAGTCCTGACGTAGAACATCCGCGATGTTTCCCGAGAGGACCGCAGAACCTACAGTCATGGCCAAAAGTTTTGAGAATGACACAATCATCAATGTCCACAAAGTCTACTGCTTCAGTTTTTATAATGGCAATTTGCATATACTCCACAATGTTATAGAGTGATCAGCTTAACAGCAATTAATTGCAAAGTCAATATTTGCCTAGAAAATGAACTTTAAAAAAAATTAGACTACACTGTTTACATTGTCATATTTGTTTGTATAAATATACACCCACTGCATTGTGTTTATTGTTTAGTTATCTGTTTATATTTAGTTATCAACCGCCCTCAGGACAGTTAAGAGTCATAGAAAAGGTGGTTGTTTATGTAAATATACTGCAGTAAACTACAGTGATAATATTATAAGAACTTTCTACAGAATATTTAAAAACACAAAAACAAATGTGCATCTATGTAGTTATTGTAAAAATAATTCAGTCTGTTTAGTATTTCTGACTCCATCTATATACATTTACATTTTCAGCGTTTGGCAGACACTCTTATCCAGAGTGATGTACAACAGTGCTTTGATTCAATTAAGAGAATCCGCTAGTACAGACGGGTTAGCATCCAAACTACTTTTCCGTTCAGACACTGTTAGAACAAATTAGAATTGTAATACATAGAAACAGGGAAAGTTACATAATTACATACAATATAAGAACATAACAAAGCATTACAATAAGAGATGTAAACTAGTGCTCGCTTAAGTGGTCCACAAAGAGATGGGTCTTCAGTCTGTATTTGAAGACTGTGAGGGACTCTACTGTTTGAACAGTCAATGGGAGTTCATTCCACCACTTTGGTGCAAGGACAGAAAAGAGTCTTGATGTTAGTCTTCCATGTGTCTTGAAGGATGGTGGGTCAAGCTGAGCCGTACTGGAAACTTGAAGGGTTTGAGGTGCAACTTGAGACTTGATCATTGCCATTAGGTAGAGAGGGGCTGTCCATTTCTTGCTTTATAGGCAAGCATCACTGTTTTGAATCTGATGCGAGCAGCTACAGGAAGTGAAGTGAACGGAGCAGTGGAGTGAAGTGAGTGTATTTATGCTGATTTAAGACCAGTCGAGCAGCTGCATTTTGGATCAACTGCAGGGATCTGATGGCTTGCTTAGGAAGACCAGCCAGAAGTGAGTTGCAGTAGTCAAGTCTTGAGATGACAAGAGACTGGACAAGCACCTGGGTGGCATCCTGGGTTAGAATGGGTCAGATCTGTCAAATGTTGAAAAGGAGGAACCTGCATGGTTGTATCATACAACTACACATGCCCACACATGTCGTCACGGTTCGTGCCTAAAAAAGAACCACTATTCTTTGGTTCCCATTGCGAATGAACTTTTCAGGTTCACAAACCTATTTTTGTTGATGTTGTATTTTTTTATCAATATTTTATTTTCTTAAGGTAAGGTATGGTTTATTGTTATTCCAACAAGTACAACGAAAGTTCTCTTCCCCTTTCCCTTCCTTCCTAATGTAGTTTTTGTTGAAGGAGTTTTTCACATGGCATTGTAAAATCAATGACCAGCTTGAGGGGGATTCTCTTTAAGAGGGTTTGACAAGCTGAAGATCTTTGGACAGTGAAGCAGAGACCAGAGGCTGCAGACCTGGTCTAACCGAAACTTCATCATCACATCATCAGTAAAGAAGAATTGATTAATAACTTCACTATCTCCTGACTGTCCTTCTGGTGCTGGAAAAAAGATTTACATCAGTGAAAATGACTCAAACAGTTGAAATTTAGGTTTGTGAACCATAACAGTGCTGGTTCCTTGTTGGTGGAAAAGTGCTATAAGTCACATGATTATATAATCAGTTAGGTTGTATCTGTAGCTATGATTATAATCACTCCTTTAATAAGTCTGTATTATTATTAGTAGTAGTGAAAGACCTTCCATCCAGACCAAAACACTGATGTCTGACATGCTTTGACTTTTTTTTTTTTTTTTTTTTTTTTTTACAAATTACACCTAAATTTGTACAATTACATTTAAAATATTTTTCCAGAGTGTTACACAGGCTTTTGTTCATCACAAACTCGCCAACAACAGTGTCAAAACAGTAAGTGTCATAAATTTTGATTAAATCTGCTCTAAACTTTGACTTTCCAAAAAACTATTTTCAGATATGTTGATATATTGTGACAAAACACACACTACACATTTATACCCAAGACTTTTGAGCTCTGAACTGAATAAACAGAGCTGTTAGCTACACACTGGTAATTAAAGTTTTATAGAAATTGTGTGGTTTTATTTCTAAAGCTTAAGAATTGTGAGTTGACATGTTTGACTCAATTCAGTGGCTCCTAGATTAAATATTTGAGATTAGGTGAGAGGTGTGAGGTCTTTTGTTTGATGGGGGGTCTTCACACATTCCATGGGTGCTATTTCACCAATGCTGTGTTTGGAATTACCATGTCATTATCATATGAATGACAAAACGCATTACTTTGGCGAGAAAAAATGTTTCCACAGTTTCCATTTAACCTTTAAATGCTACAGTAATTACATTAAGGCACCTCAGGCTCTGTATAGTAACTGCTGTACTGTTTAAGGTGAAATGGGAATTTGTTTATGAAGCACACTTCAGCTCCATGTTACTAAGAAAGCTGCTGCTGCTGCGTACATGTTTCTTCTCTTTAATATCGAGATTTAGCCAAAATCACAGTTATACCACAGAGCCAGTGTTGGCTGTTTATAAGTAAGCATTAGCTGGGCAGAAATAGCCCAGAGAAGCTCATAATGTGTACTCACACTGGAACTTGGTGACGGGATGGTTTTGGTAGGAGAATGATGTAGAGGGGGTTTTATTTTGTGTGATGTGGAAAATTAATTAAGAATTTAAACTGAAATTACATGTTTTTTTATTACAGAGAGAAAATATATGGTTGGGTACTGGTAGTCCAGTGTCCATCAGTTGAAATATGAATGGTACCCATCCCTATTGTGAGGCACTCTTTTGTTGCCCTTTGTATACCTCCTGTATACCTGACTGTCTTTTTTGTGTTTGTGCACAGAGAGATTGGTGGTCGCAAATTGGTGTTGGAAACGAGGCTTACAAAAGATCTGATGGAGTTCAGTAGTGACTTATCTCAAGAGGGTCTGCAGCTCTGGAAAACTGCTTTCTCTGCCATGACTTGTACTGGGTCGTTGCACTACCGGGAAACTGATTCTTCTAACAAACACCAAAAGGTGCGAAGTACTTCCCCAAGCAGCGATCGGAAAGTAATTGTGCTGCCCTGCAAAAGTGCCCCAAGTCGGGAAAGAGTTCAGATTTGGCTCCACGCAAAGAGACATTATGAGTGCCTTCAGAAGGACATGAAAAGGAACAGAGCAGAAGTGGACGAGGGTAAAACTGAGCAAGCTGATATTATGATACCACGCCATGAGGAATTTGAGAAGTCACAAGAATCGCCTCACTTGGAGAATTCTGAAAGAGTGTCTGCTTTTCAGAGTCTCTGGAGGAAAGGGTTAAGTCTGTCTCTCCATATTTCACCATTAGATGGAGTTATGTCTCACAACAGCCCAAAGGACACAGTACATGTTACAGAAGCTGAAAACAAAGGACAGGAGGGTGAAGAGGAGACCCTCAAGCAGACTCCTTCTCCAGACTCGCCAGGATTACCAACATGGCAACAAACCACAGATCTCAGTTTTGGTCCTATAGATCCAGATGATGATAAGCAGGAAATAGCTGCTAGACTGGCCTCTCCCAGCCTAGGTGGATCCATCAACCTTCACTGCGAGTTATCAGATGGTGTTAAACCAAAGAAGTTCCTCAGTCCTTCTCCATTTCCTGTGAAAGTTCCACATGGAGAGAGCCCCGGCTCCTGTTTACTCCACAGCACTCCGGTCAGCAGCAGAAGGAGAAGCAGAGCTGACCCTGAGATGGACTTTAGCCCATTACAACCAGAAGGTACTGACGTGTTACACAAACAGATTTGATCAACTTGCAATAAGATTTTATTCCTGGTAATTTGTGACCTTGTGAACTGAATTTGACTGATAAATGACTGAAATTTCAAAATGCTTCTTTAAAAAACCCAATTTCCCCCAATATAGTGGCAGCCAATCGACCCACTTATTCAATAGAACTCTCCCAATCACTGTCAACAGATTTAGGAATTTAGGAGGGTAAAAACTAGCACCTCCAACTAGCAATTTTGGGAGTTCAAGATTCTTTTTACAACTTATATGCATAACTCTGTATTAATCAGAAATCAATCATTCTCCTTTTAACTGTCTTATATACATATCACTCTGTGTGTGTAGTTAATAGACTCATTTAGTTGAATAAAGTTTAGTTTCATATAACCAACAGGTACCCATATTTTAGAACTTTAAGCTTATGATGGTAATTTTCCTGTCTTCACTAGTTCTCTGTCTCACTAAAGGTTGACTAGCCCCATTATCTCCAGGAATGTCAAAACACAAAGCTCTCTCTTTCACACACAGTTTCCAAGATTTTATAAATATCATAATAATAATATAATGATATAAATCTTTAAGAACACTTAATATTCCATATTAATTTTGATATGCACACAGCTAATGCTACTTAGTTTTGGTCTCCAAAATAAGCATGGAGCCCCGGTTAACGTCCAAACATTCAGATGACATGAGAAACTGAGTCATTTTGACCCGCCACACTGGTAACAGAAATAGCTTGTTTCTATTGGCTGAACAGACAACACCCGACATGTTGGTTGTAGCCTTTAAAAACTCATCTTCAAATCATATTTGGCAGTCGAGCTCAGGTTTGCTCTCAGCCCCGTTATACCAGCTTAATTCTATTCTGATGGACTCTGTTTTTGGAACAGCCTGTCTATTTGTCTATTTTTGTAATTTCTCATCTTTATTTTAAATACAAAAAGAGCTTTTTTACATGTTTTTTTCCTAACCATTAAAACTGGCAAAACTCAAATTTTGGTCTGGAAAAACTTTTCATGAAACGCCAATAATCTTAATCAACAATCTAATCAACAGTCACCACCTATTTTGTAACTGCTGCTGATACATCATGGCTGGGAGGAAAGCACAGGATCCCCAGCTGTGATGCATGAGCTAACAGACACCTGAGCCAGCAGACATTACTTAGTAGTGATGAGGAGAGGGTGCTGTCTACCCACCTAGAGAGAGCATGGCCAATTTTGCTCTATTAGTCTCCTGCTGTTAATGGCATAACAGCATGACCGGGACTCAATTTCAGGATACTTTTAACACAGGATTTTATCACATTTATTATTTTACACCTCCAATTAAAAAATAATTAAGACACTGTGTAGAATGTAAATAAATATAAACAGAATGCAGTAAAATTAAGAATTCCAAGTCACGTGACCATTCTGATATAATTATGTATGTGCATTTTTGCCTCTGTGGCTTTTGTCTGATGTCTTGTTTGCTTCAGTGAAATTCTGGAACACATGTACAGCTTTGTAGTGCTCAGGTGGTATCAGTACTTCTTTTCTGTGCCAGTTTTAGCACTGATTCTAATACAGTATGAGTGTCAGTGCAGCACTAGATCAAACCTACAGTATGGAAACCATCTTAAATTTTGTTTATTTTTAATTAGCTTTAATTAGCTTTAGTTGAGGTTTAACCTTCACTTATTTGTTAGCTCCATTAGCATCATAGCTCAAGTATAAGACAAAATAAACTATAAACAGCAGAAACTGGCTGTTGACCTGCTCTCACTCTCTGGTTTCAGATGGGGAGTCCAAGTCTAGAAAAGTCCAGCAGAGGAGGAACAGGAACACAGACGCGTTACGGAGAGTGCTGCTAACTACACAGATGAAGGTCTATGATAATAATGCCCTTCTGTAGCCAGAATAGCTGTAATATTTTAGATATGAGGAATTAAGGTTAATGTATACTCCCTTTATATACAGCACTAAATCTATAATAAATGTAATTCTCTTTGCCTCTTTATCTGTAACATGAGCTCTGGTTTGTTTACAGAATCAGTTCACAGCTCTGAATGTACCCAGGATGGACAGCTCCCAGATTGAGGGTCCATCTCTCTGTAACTCGTATGGTTTTAAAGTCAGCATGCAGAACCTGCAGGAAGCCAAAACGCTGCATGAGGTATGAAATAAAAAAAATAAAAGCTTGAGTTTGGATTTTGTACTTTGTGTTGTAGAAATTAACATACCGTATTTTCCGGACTATAAGTCGCTCCTGAGTATAAGTCGCACCAGCCATAAAATGCATAATAAAGAAGAAAAAAACATATAAGTCACACCGGAGTATAATTCGCATTTTTGGATGAAATTTATTTCATAAAGTCTAACACCAAGCACAGACATGCCATTTGGAAAAGTAATTTAAAATAAAAATAGAATAGAGGCACCAACAGGCTGAATAATTGAACACTGACACAACTGAGAACGTGCCTGGTATGTTAACATTATTGTTGTTGTTGTTATTATTATTATTATTATTATTATTATTATTATTATTATTATTATTATTATTATATTATTATTATTATTTAACATTATTACAATAACAGACATTGTCTATATTTTGTTTTGGTTCTACAAAACATTGATCCTTTTTACAGTCGCGTCACTGCAGCGTTAGTTGAAGCGCAAAAATAAGCTCATTTAGAATATTATTAGAAATAATCATGCCATGCTACCATAACACTTCATGGTGTGCAAATATGTCAGGATATTACCCAAATGTAGATTTTCATACCATTGACACATTTTTCTTTATTCTTCTTTATTCTGCGCTGAGTCATGCTGCTGGCTGCTCCCTCTACTCTTTAGCTGTGGCCTCAGCGCTGCTGCGACTGACTAAGCTGTGTTTAAATGACATCCCTGTAGTGACTGGCTGTGAAGAAAACTACCACCTTAAGTAGTTATTAAGTTGTTTGTTTTTGGTTTATTTCTTTGTTTATTGGTTTTCTTTTCTTGGTTTCATCGCCCAGAAGGCATTAATGTGCTTTGCGATATTTGCATTTTTTTGGTAATATTAGATTATTGATTTTCTACTGTTGTGTTAAGTTTTTCGTTTCTATCTTTAGAAATTCGTTAGATTATATTTTTGTTAATATTTTGGGCTTAGTTTAGTTTTTTTATTTTATATTTATTTAATTGTGGTGGCAGCTAGCGAATAGCTTAGCTTCTGTCATTTAGCATGTAACAATTCTTACTGATCTTTTTAAGCTGCAGCTGAGCCTTTTAGTAATTAGGTCAATAATTGAATTGTGAAATAAAATCAAGTGAACCTATTTTTTAATGTTCTAATTTAAGTTCTGCAAGATGCATATTTCAAGTTCTGCTGACAATCTTCGTTGTTCTTCGTTTGATTTTAAAATAGAATATAGTATTTTGAGTGTTTGTGTGGCCTGAGTTTGAGATATTTCCCTCACTTTGCGCTGGAGACGGCAATGCATAAATAAATCTCAAACGATCTAAAATAAATAAATAAATACTATTTCTCTGTGTTCTTCGTTTGATTTTAAAATATAATATAGCATTCCGAGTGTCTTTCTTTGAAACTGGCTTCCCTCACTTTGCACAGAAGAGTTTGTCATGTAATTGGCGTATCAATAGGACGCTCATCGTCTCCCAGCAGGGTGGCGGGCCAAGCGGGGGATTTTCCCCTGACGAGAAAATTTGTTGCATCCGCGCTTCCAGTGCTAGATGCATTTTACCAGGAATACAGCGACGGGAAGCATGATGGTGACCTCATTTCCCCTACCCATGTTTTCCAGTTGTTTTTAAAAGTTACTGCAATGTTGAAATTATCAACACGGGCCTAGAACGCCCTCTTGCGGTTTAGTGTGAAAATAACATGTAAAATGATATAATAATGTATTGTGGCGTGCTAGGGGGCCTCGCATTACCATAGGCGACTTGCCGTTTTGCATATTCCCAGGGGTCTTTGGGGGTGGTTTGGGAGGGTTAGTGTAACTGTTCTGTGGGTTCATGTAGGGGTAAAAGCTTTAGGTTTTATGTGTTGTATGAATAAATGTGTGCATGTGTGAGTGCTTGTGTATTTTAGGATAGTCACCGTTGGTGTGGGGGGTAGATCAGATGCATACCTGTGTGAGTGAGTGCGTGAATGTTCTGATTCTCTCTGCTGTGTTGTATTGCTGGAGATTGACCAATAAAAACGCACGTCTATAAATGGCTTCTCGAATGGCTTCTGGAGGAGTTATTCGCGAGCCGTCTGGGTCGCCACAGTATTAATAATTTCACACATAAATCTTAATATTATTGGGTCTCAGTTATATCACTGATTATATTATCAGTGTTATTAGATCTTGTCTGAAGGTCTGTGTGTTTGTTCCTCAGGTTCAGCATTTGACGGTGATGAGTATGGAGCTGCATGCCCGGACTCGGCGTGATCTAGAACCGGATCCTGAATTTGACCCAGTTTGTGCCTTATTCTACTGTTTGAGCTCTGATAGTGCCCTGCCCGACTCTGAGGACACTCAGATTTCAGGAGCTGTTCTTATCGATAAAGACTGTCACTCTGCAGGACAGGGTAATAATAATAATAATAATAATAATAATATTGTCTGCTAACAGACAGTAAGACAGTGTGTATTTAACATTTAGACCCTTTCAGCAGTTTCTCCTCTCACTGTAATGAAACAGGACTGCCTTTGTTATTGTTAGTAACTGAAGCTCCTGTTGCAGGTTTGAGGAGTACAGCACCCCTGCTGGTCAGGTCTGGTGTTACAGGTCTGCAGGTCAGTTACGCTGCTAATGAGAAGGAGCTGTTTGAAGAAATCTGCAACATCATGAGGAAGTAAGAACGCCTTCATTTCCAGACCTGGGCTTGAGTAAACATTAGAGGTGTCTTTTCAGTCTGATTCTGATTCTTTATCAAATGATTCTGTGAATCATCACCAGATTCAGTTCTGATTTATTCCACTATAATATCATTTAAAAATCTTTACATACAACATACAGAAAACTCTCACTCTTTATCTCATTCTGCCTTTCCTCATTTCTTTACTTTTTGTGCTTTTTTTACTCTCTTGCTATTGCTTTACTCTTGTGCATTCTGTCTTTAATTGTTTCACTTTTTCAAATCTGTGACTCACTTTCTTTACTCTTTACTCCCTCCAGCTCTTTCTTTCTCTCTTGTGCTTATTCTTTCTTTACTCTCTCTCTCTCTCTTGGCATCTTTCTATTCTCTCTCATTAATGAGCTTCATTTACAGCTTTTTATCTTCACTGTTCTATTTGTCTGTAGATATGACCCTGATATCCTGGTGGGTTATGAGGTGCAGATGCATTCGTGGGGTTACCTTTTAGAGAGGGCGTCTACTCTGGGTTTTGAGCTGTGCCAACAGCTGTCTCGTGTTCCAGGTACTTAACCTGACCCCCTACACTTTCTGTGGAGCATTGCAGTCTGTCAGAATGACTGTGTGGATCATATGAACATTACAGAACATTATAGAGCAGTCTTTAAATAAACAGTAGTCAAAACAAAAGTCATATCACCCCATACACTTCCTGTAGACTATTACAGTCTGTATGTTTGTAATTTTGTCAGGAGATGCAAAGGAGAACCGGTTCACTGCAGATAAAGATGAATATGGTGCTGACACCATGTCAGAGATCCACATTGTGGGGCGCATCACCATCAACCTGTGGAGAATCATGAAGACAGAGGTATGTTTATTTTAACCTGCAGACTCGGTCTCACCATTTTCACCAGCTTGGTTAGAATTATTATTTATTATATATTATTATATCTTACTTGATGAGCTGTGTGTGTGGGGTGTGTGTGTGTTGTACAGGCCGCACTGAATAACTACAGTTTTGAGAACGTAGCCTTTCATTTGCTGCACCAGCGCTTCCCTCTGTACACCCCTCGCACACTGTCTGACTGGTTTGACCACAAAACACACCTGTACAGGTGAGCAGTGCACCTCAAAAAACTACCAACATGATTGTAATTGCAGTTTATTTATTTTGCTAACACATGACCAATACCACTGTGTGTTTGTGCATGTTTTAGGTGGAAGGTGGTAGATCATTATGTAAGTCGTGTGTGTGGAGTGACTCGGCTCCTCCAGCAGCAGGACATTGTGGGTCGCACCAGTGAGTTTGCACGAGTGTTCGGGATCCAGTTTTATCACGTTCTGACCCGTGGATCTCAGGTATAAACATTATATCATCGTATAAACATTATATCATCATACAGTATGTCTAATGAGAGATATGACATGCTCTTCTCTGATTGGCTGGCAGGTGTGTATTCTCTATAACTTATGAAGTAGACCTGGTTAAAACCAGCTTAAGTTCTGTATCACTGCTCTGGAAACTGAACCTACTAAATATCAGTTAAAATGCAGTAGCTAAAACAGTTAATAACAAATGCCTCAAAGGTGATGTGATGTTTAGGTTACTGCACTCAGTATGACTGGCTACTCTCTCTCTGCAGTATCGGGTGGAGTCAATGATGTTGCGGATTGCTAAGCCGCTGAACTACATCGCCATAACACCAAGCGCTCAGCAGCGTGCCCAGCAGAGAGCGCCACAGTGCATCCCCCTAGTCATGGAGCCTGAGTCTCGTTTTTATAGCAACTCAGTGGTGGTGCTGGACTTCCAGTCCTTGTATCCATCCATCGTCATCGCCTACAATTACTGCTATTCCACCTGCCTCGGACATGTGGACAGTCTGGGAACGTAAGCAGTGCAGTGTTTTAATATACCTTGTGGTTAAAAATCTACGAGTCAGTTATTCTACTGCAACTTATAATAATTTTAAGATATTAAATGTAAAATCTTTGACATTTACGTAATAATAATTTAATTGTGTAATTTAATACAATTAATAATTTAATTTCTCTTCTCTTATCTCTCAGGTCAGATGAGGTTCGGTTCGGTTGTGCATCTTTCCGTGTTTCTCCTGATCTCCTCTATCAGCTTCGAAATGACATCACAGTTTCCCCTAATGGAGTCGCCTTCGTTAAGGTGATTAGTAAACCACTGTTTCTTAATTAGGCAGTACTGTTACTTATGACTTCACAAACATCACATTCAGAAAACAAAGTCTTTCTCTCTGTTGAAAACTAGACAAGTCATTAAAATTGTAAAGAGTTCAAGTTGTAAATCATTCTTTAAGTAGAAGAAAATAAATTAATTTTTTTGTTAAGGTCAGTGTTCTGAGACAACTATAAGTTGTTTACTTTTGCTAAGGTTATGTAAGGTTAACTTATTACCTTAGACATCTACTTTTACTTAGATAAGAAAACACTTGATTCAGTAACTATTCTAGTGATTCCTCTTTCAACTAGTCCATGTATGCATCACCCTGTTTTTAAACTCACTGGTATGGTTAAGATAATGACATTAATGTGATACAATTGACTTTAGGGGTCCATTTTACTTTTATTTTGTTTATTCTTGATTTAGTTTTATTTGTAACGTAACATGCCATTGTGCCAAGCAGTGGTGACACTCAAATGCATGTTTTAAAAATAAGAATGAATATGTGCATTTTTGAGAAGTTTGATTGGGGGTGGGTATAATATGGTATGGTAATGTGGCATGTGATACCGCAGTATTTTCTAACACGCTTATCATACTGTGAAAATCTCATGCCATTTCAACCCTACCACCAGCAGTGAATTTAGGGGGTCATTTGACTTTTTCTGATTTAGTGAACAAAATGACATGGCATCATGAAGCCTTCATAACGCAAAATTATACTGTGCCAAGTAATGGTAACACAAAATAACTTTTTTGGTCAGTTTTGTCAACCTGCATGTAATTATTAAAGCAAAATAATTTACAGGTTCCTTCCTACCATGATGCCACCACAATTTCTAACACTTCATAACTTTACCCCCCTTTCCTTCACAATCCACTTGGAATAACATCCATCTCTCTTCTCCCATTGTTTTCCTTCCCACTATTCAGTCCACATACACTGATTTTCCTAATTTTATTCCTAAAAATGAAAGGTAAAGCTTGTTAAAGCTAAAATGAAAGCATAACTTTTTTATACTGGCCAAAATAAAGTTCAGTTTAAGCTGTAGATTATGCTTTTAAATCAGTAATGTTCATGAATTTCACACAGCTGAGTAGAATGAACTCAAAATAAATACTGATATGATGGTCCATTTTTAGATTTCATTATACAGTGGTACCTTGGGATGCAAGCAGACCAACATACAAATTTTTTAAGATACAAGCTGCGACTCCATATTTTTGTTTGAGATCCGAGCAAAATTTCAAGATACGAGTGGCTGCTACTAGTTGGCGCATTGGCGCAAAGGTCCAGTATGGGCAGCACAACACCTGCATCTCATTTTTTCTCACGTTACCCTCAGAATTAAGTCCAATCTCATGCGCTGTACTCATTCTTGCATACTTTTTGGAAATAAAATCGACAGTAAAAATGTTTTAAACTAAGGCCCTGAGTGACTCAGCGGGCAAAGACGCTACCACTATGACCCGAGGATTGCAAGTTCGAATCCCGGTCATGCTGTTTGCCATCAACAGCCGGGTCCCAAGAAAGCAAAAATTGGCAGTGCTCTCTCTTGGCGGGTAGATGGCGCTCTCTCCCTCCTTATCACTTTCACGTTGCAATGTCCACTAGCTCAGGCATCTACTGATTGGTCCAATCAGAGCCGGGGACCCTGTGTGCCTTCCTCCGAGCGCATTAGGCTCTCCAGTGACGGTATATCAGCGGTGGTTCAAAAAGAGGCGGTGGCTGCATCACACGCAGCGGAGGAGGCTTGTGCTGGTTTGCACCCTCCTAGAGTCAGGGACATTGCAAAAGTGATGGGGAGAGGCCTAACAGAGGGGATGGGCTAATTGGCTACCACTACATTGGGAAGGGGATAAAAACTGGCAAAAACCTTGAAATAAATTATTAAAAAAAAAAAGTTATAAACTCTTACACCTATTTAATTTTAATAACATTCATAGAGTAATTATGTAAAAATTTTGATTGTAAAAATGCTTTAAACTCTTAAATCTATATCATTTTAATAACATACATACAGTAATTATCTTAAATACTGTTAATATTGATCCACGTGTGCGCGCCGGCCCTGAACATAGATATGGAGGCTTATGGCTGCTTCTGAGTGAAAATTGTTCTGTACTGAACTGCAAAGAATGAACCATGGCATCCCATTCTTCAGTCAGTTGCTGAATTTCTTGGCAGCAAGAAGTGAAATGGGAGAAGAGAGATTTTACTGTACAGCGTGCACTACGCATCTATACAGTACTGCACGCGTCAAATTCCCCGCAAATTTAAAAATGCTACAGAGAGAATTCCCCAAAAATTATTTTACACTAATATTTATTGAAATCTGAAATTGAAATATTTTATGCATTGGTAAAGTGTGTGCGTGTGTGTGCGTGTGTGTGCGTGTGTGTGCGTGTGTGTGCGTGTGTGTGCGTGTGTGTGCGTGTGTGTGCGTGTGTGTGCGTGTGTGCGTGCGTGTGCGTGTGTGCGTGCGTGTGTGTGCGTGCGTGTGTGTGCGTGCGTGTGTGTGCGTGCGTGTGTGTGTGTGCGTGCGTGTGTGCGTGCGTGCGTGTGTGCGTGCGTGCGCGTGTGCATGTATATGTATGTATGTATGTATGTATGTGTATATGTATGTATGTATATATATGTATGTATGTGTATATATATACATACATACATGCATACATACATAAGAGCCCGACCGCTATGGATTTTGGGGTGGCCAATACGATACCGATAATAAAGAGGAAGAAAATGCCGATAACGATATATCAGCCAATATTTTTTTTTACAATTTGTATTCATTATATATACCGTATTTTCCGGACTATAAGTCGCTCCTGAGTATAAGTCGCACCAGCCATAAAATGCATAATAAAGAAGAAAAAACATATATAAGTCGCACTGGAGTATAAGTCGCATTTTTGGATGAAATTTATTTCATAAAGTCTAACAATGGCACAGACATGCCATTTGGAAAAGTAATTTAAAATACTTTTATACTTTTCTATACTATTCTATACTTTTAAAAATAGAATAAAGGCACCAACAGGCTGAATAATTGAACACTGACACAACTGAGAACGTGCCTGGTATGTTAACATTATTGTTATTATTATATTATTATTATTATTATTTAACTATTACAATAACAGACATTTTCTATATTTTGTTTTGGTTCTACAAAACATTGATCCTTTTTACAGTCACGTCACTGCAGCCTGCTCTGAGTCATGCTGCCGGCTGCTCCCTCTGTTGCCTCAGCGGGTTTTGCGGTTTTTTGGTAATATTAGATTATTGATTT
>BRDA01014619.1:31987-74400 GCA_036984385.1 Crenuchus spilurus | reverse complement strand
CTGGCTCCTGACCTGGTCTTCAGTTTTGGTCATAAATCAAGAATATTCCTAACCAAACATGTTCAAATCTGTCAAAAGTATGAGAGGACTCTCATTCATTTAGATTTTCTCATTTCCTCCTCCCTGTTTAGCCTCCCTCTTTCTCTCTTTCATGAACAACATTCATCAAACACAGAGCAACTTTCATTTTAAAGCTCCTACTGTTTCACTGCTGCTAGACCACTTAAGCTAGAGTTATCCAAGAGCCCCGCAACCCCCACATTAACACACAGTCTCTCTTTAAAATCATTTATATATAAAGCTAGACATTTTATTTGCTCTCTAAAGTATATTGATGCTATAATGATATTGGTATGACTGATAATAATACATCTGTGATCAGTCTGAAAACATCAGTTCCCAGCATGGACTACTCATCTCTGAAAAAGACCTTTTAAAACTACCCTACTGTAAGAAATTATGTGTACCGAGAGTAACTTTGACTTTCTAACCTCATTCCAGCCCTGTCCAGTGTGTATGTGTGTGTGTGTGTGTGTGCGTGTGTGTGTGTGTGTGTGTGTGTGTGTGTGTGTGTGTGTGTGTGTGTGTGTGAAAGAGAGAGAGAGAGAGACCGATGGAGGTCTGTGGCAGGCAGGGCTGGTACGGCCGGCTGTGTTTGGACTGGGGTCCTGTGGGGGAGAAAGGCTCTGAGGCGAGGCAGTCAGGGGAAAGAGGAAATCTTAATCAAGCTCTCTCTCTCTCTCTCTCTCTCTCTCAATGTAAAAGATACTCTCTCGCTCATCCATCTCTCTTTTCTCCATTTTCTATCAGTGCCTTTGTTCAACATTTTTAAACACAAAGGTGCCAAAAATGGTGCAACACCACAGAGGAACATTTTGGTAAATGAGATGTATGAAGACACTTTTTCTAATTAAATAATATCTTTTCTCTTAAAAATTCCTGTCTTTAAAAGTGTCTGTGTCCTATTAATCTCACATTTGACATACCTTCAGAGTTTCCAGCCTAAAATCTGTTATCTTCTATCAAAGGCTGATCTTTGGGCTGCAGTGATTTGGAAAGTGTGGTCCCAGCTGTTTTCCCAGCATGCATTTGGGCATTATCCCTTAAGGCCCCCATTGCGCTGAGCAGCCAGGCTGTGGTCTGAGCTGAGACGGGGCTCAGTGGCACTCACATGAACGGGATGTTTCCTCTCCCACATTTCCACAAGACATAGCAGCTCTGAGAACTGTTCGCCTGACTGTCATCACACTGATTGTGCTGTTTAGAATAGAGGGGAATACAGACGAGTGTACCGTTACCATCCTGAGAAAAGACAAGAGCAGAAAGACATATGATTGTTTTTGTTATTAACTGGAGCTCAGCCATGCTCTCCTACCAGACCGAGATACCTCACAGAATCCAAACACAATATTCTAATGAATGATGGCCATTGTTCACTGGACAAAGCGTATAATCTCTGGATTTTGTTCAGATCACAGATGTTTATGAGAAGAGGCTCAGAGAAAACTGAGAAATACAGGGAGACTGAGTGAGGACAGAAGAGCAGGCTTAGCAGTTTGGCTTGAGATAGCTCAGTCCTTTGTTGATAGAGTCCACACTAGTCCTGAGAGTGGTTGTGTGTGTGTGTGAGTGTTTGTGTGTGTGTGCGTGTGTATAGTAGGAGTGGAGGAGCCATGATGAGCACCGGCTGCTGTTTGTTTACAAAAGGGAGAGTCCAGGAATGTGAACAGACAGACAGACAGACACACACACACTTCATATACACCCTCAATGTCAAACACACACACACACACACACACACACACACACACACATCCTTAATATACTACTTCAAGCTCAAATACACACCCTCAACATCAATCACACACAAACACACACACACACACACACACACACACACCCTTAATATACTACTTCAACCTCAAACAGACACACACACACACAAACACACACACACACACCCTTAATATACACCCTCAACCTCAAACACACACACAAACACGCACACACACACACACACACACACACACTTCATACCCCTGCCACACACACAATCACACAGGCATCTCTGTCTCTCCTTAATAGCAGCAATCTGTGCTCTAAGGCTTTGAGGACGCTGACCACATGATGAAAAACAGCAAGACGTCCAGATAGAGACAACGTAGATAAAAAAGACCATAAAAGGCACTTTACAAAACATCACTGTCCAATGGGAAAAAACATATCTCCAAAATAACTTCACAGAGGAGGGCAACATTTCTGTCTTTTCAGTGTAAGTTAATGTAAAGAGATTTTATTCAAAACAATCTTGGAGCATCTGTATGTTCACACAGCTCACATTATACACAAACATAAACATCCCCAAAAATAAAGGCACTTGCTTTTCTTTGGACAGTGACAAAAGGAATGTTTGTCTGCATTGTTTAGCAAACACAATGACATCTGATGTCTAAAAAGATGGTCTGTGACGCAAACAGAAGTGATTTACTCCGGCAGTGATTTACAGACTGAAGACAGAATGATGAGGCCACACTGTGTGCACTCTACGAGCAACAACATGAGCTGTTAGGCTTTTAACCAAAATCAACACATCACTTTGATTTGGCCACCTAAAATTCCCATTTGAAAGGCATGTAAGAGGCACCTTTGATGCAGACAGCAATGAACTCAAACCTATTTCTTTTTTTGCTTCCCCTGAACAGTCAGAAACTAGATCCAGATGGACGGACTTGAGCTGCTGTTGAATGGAAGCCAGATCTGCTAACATTAGGCTGTTAGCAAATTCACTCTTCTCCAGTTCTCAGGCTTCCAGGCGCAACCTCAGAGGATAGATTAACAGGAAAGGGCTATAGCCTTCCCCCAAGGGAGTATGGGTAGGCATGAACCCATATGCACACCATTATTGTGCTTAACAGATGAGATGAAGAAACTATAGCCTCAAATATTCCACAGATGACAGCTACGCTTAAGCATCTGGTGAAAAAAAAAAAGTGGTGAGGGTTAGGTTAGATGAAGTTTTCAGGTTTAGGTTTAACCACCTCACGGCAGGGACGTCTGTTAGAAGAATCTGTGTCGACTCTCCTGAGGTTTAGGAAGGGCACAGATCTTTTTCTTTACATACCAATTCAGAGTTTGATTATTCTTCCACATGGATGGGAAAAAAGACCTACTGTTCTATGGCACAGGAAATGCCTTTGCTGAACCAACCTCCTTCACTTAGATTCAGCTCCTCCAATGACTCATAAATAAACAATTTGGAGAAAAAATCCCTATTAATAATTTTGTATTGAATAAATGTACCCAGAGTGAGAATATGAACTGAATGATGCAGAGCTCATTTTATAACAAGACACCAAATTAGACAGATACAAATTTACAAACTCGTTGTAAGTAGACACACAGATTATCTGAAAACTCGATTAAGGCTACTAGGCTTCTGTCAGAGACAAAGAAATGTAGTTACACAGCAGTGGCGGTGTAAGTTGGGCTGTTTGAGCCATATTCAGTCAACCATCCATATATTATTGAACACAAACTGCAGGATAGCAGTGCTCTGTGTAAAAGTCACTATTTAATTAGCATTAAAGACCAATAGTTAATGAAAATGATCATTATATGTAAATGTGCAAAGATAGAAAGTACAGTATGTATCATTAGATTACCAGAGTCTGGTTCACAAATGTATAAAATGAGCAAAAACACTTAAGACTAAAAATCAGCATTTCTAGACACACGTATTACATAAATAATGTCAGACTTTCCTATAATCAGTGACTTGCTCTTTAGACAAGAGTTTCGAGAACGCTGATTGGCTAAATTTGTTGCTATACTCGTGTCAGTGATTGGCTGCTGCTTCTCTGACTGGGTGATATTTCTGTCAGAAGAGGAAGAGGAAGAGGAAGAGAGAGAGAGAGAGAGAGAGATAGATAGATTACTATTTGATATATTACGTTATTGTGCATGTTTAGCACATGCAGATTTAAAATACGTAGATACTGATGATTATAAAAAATTTTATTTTAAAATTGAAAATAAAAAAACAATTTCCAACATGGAGGGCGGGGCCATAGCGCCCTCTACTGGCCAGCCGCCACTGTTGTACAGTCTAAACTGCAGGACCAGCCTTTAGTAGCTCCAAATACAATTTCAATAGTGCTAAGAAGTTAGCATTTATTTTTAAGTCAGTCTATTAAACCACAATTACAAATAAAACAGTTCTGCCGTCCTCCAGTTCTCCCAGAGATAGTTTATTGAGGAGTTTGAACTTCAGAAAGGCACTAAAGGTTGAGGTATTCGTGTTTGAGTCGGCTGAGTCTCGTCCCGTGGCTGCGGACGATCAGCGAGATGAGCTCATACTTGTCCCTCAGCCCCGAGGAAACGGCTACGGTGTCCTGCAGGCTCTGCCTCACGCTGAGCACCGGGTTGACGAAGTTTTTGGCGAACTCCTGCTCCTCTTTCTGCTCGGCGTCTTCCCCCTGTTTGAACTTCACCTCCAGCTCAAGCAGGGATTTCTCCACGCTGGAGAACGCCTCGGATATCTGGTCCAACTCCTTCCTCAGGTACGTCCCGTACGAGTCCTCCCCGTCCAGGTCGTGAGAGATGGACCTGCCGAGGCTTTCCAAAACCCGAGCTGAGTCCTCCGCTTGTTGTTTGAGGAGGATGAAGTCGTGGCGTATCGCCGTGTCCCGGTCCTCCTCCTCGCCACATGGTCTGCGGTCCAGCCACTTAAAGAGCATCTGGCACTTCTCCGGGTCTTCCGTTTCTTCGTAGTCGCCGTCTGGCACGAAGAAGTGGTGAAAGGTCCCGTTAGAGATCTCCGGCTGTAGAGGACCCTGATACACCGCGTAATGAGCGGGACACGACAGGAGAGCCAGGAGAAGCGGCCAGAGAAGACACATGGTGGCCGGGCGAGAGAGGGCTTCTCGTGGCTTTAGCTGCTCTCTCAGAGGGGATGAGGATGTGTGAGAGTGGAGCAAAGTGGCAAAGTCTTACACCCACTCAACTCCCAGCCTCTCCCTCGCACGCACACACACACACACACACACACACACACACACACACACTCTATAGTTAGGTACTACTATATTTGTGAGGACATTCCACTGAGTCCTGTATTACTGTAACTGAATAATCTTACACCTAAACTTAACACCACACTCCTAAAATAGGTTATTATGATTCTCTGGTAATAAATTTTTTAACAAGCCTCATCACTGAAATTGAATTGTTGAAATTAGTTGAATTAACTCAATAAATACAGTTATTTGTTATAATATAATAGTATAATATGGTCACCAGTCCTGTGAAGTAAGCTCTTTAAATTATTTACATTTAAAATATTTTTCTCTTAAATTTAGAAAAGGCGAAAACACATTTGGACAAAGCAAAACATTGTTCTTTATAGCACAATTAAGGGTGTATATAGAATCCTTTTTGTAGAGTTCGGTATAGAACCCTTTAAAAAGGGTTCCGCTATTGTTATGGGCCAAAGAACCCTTTTTTGCTAAGAGTGGTGTGTGGTACACTTGCCTCTCATCGCTGAGGTTTTGGGTTCAAGACCTCATCTGTGTAGAGTTTCTATGTTCTCCACGTGTCTGTGTGGGTTTCCTCACACAGTCCGAAAACATAGAGATTAGGTGAATTGGCTATTTTAAATGACCCTGGTAGATATGGGCACACCTTGATACATTCCCCCTCGTGTCCTCCAGGTGGTCACTTCTGGTTGAGAGGTGTAAGTGTGTAAATATATTGTGTTGATTGTAAAGCAACATTGGGTATTATAAAGGTGGTATATAAGTGTAACATTCATTAATGCATTCAAGAGTCCTTGCTTAAGGTCAGTTTACTTTTAGTTTTGTTGACTGATGATAAAAACAGCACAATTTATTTCAAATTTGTTATTCTGATGTTTTAACTCTGTCATCTTAAGTCTAACTTTGATGTGTTTTTAATATTCTTTGCAATTACATGACCACCAAATCTTACATATACTCAGTTACATTTATGAGTTTTGGAATTAAAATTTTAGTCCATTGTAGCCCTTCAGATTTAGATCGCAATTGCCTCTTCTTCTTCTTCTTCTTCTTCTTTGGATTATTCAGTTAGTTCAACACAGGGGTGATTCTAGGAACAGAGCTTTAGGGATGCTAAACACCCAGTGAGACTAGCAGCCCTGCAAACTCCACATCACTCCTGGACACACAAACACATTTTTTAGATAATTTTCCTCCCACAGTAGCAGGTATATTATTTATTATCTGCTTTAATGTAAATAACTAAAAACAGAAATCATTACTTAAATAGGCCATTTCACTACATTATATAGACAGTACTCATCCTGTTCATAGCAATTCTACAGCTAAATCACTTACTGTTTAGGAAAAATGACTTCACATTTAGGAACTGCTCACTGAACCTGCCTGCAAACTCAAGGTGCTCAAGTGTGTGCTGGTGCATGGCTTCAGGAAGGGGGCGGGGTAGGAGAGAGAGTGGATTATACCACTTGTGAAGCATCGGGGGAGGGAGGATTGCTATATTTTCCTTGTTAAAATATTTTGTTTGCAGCATATATATACACTGCTCAAAAATAAAGGGAACACTAAAATAACACATCCTAGATCTCAATGAATAAAATATTCCAGTATTTATTACATAGTGGAATACGTTAAGAACAAAATAACACAAAAATTATCAATGTAAATCTAAATTATTACCCCTAGGAGGTCTGGATTTGGAATCATACTCAAAATCTCACACCACCCTCATGGAGTCTGTTTCTGACAGTTTGAGCAGAAACATGGATATTAGTGTCCTGCTGGAGTTCATTTTGTAGGGCTCTGGCATTGCTCCTCCTGTTCCTCCTTGCACAAAGGAGGAGGTAGCGGTGCTGTTGCTGGGTTGTTGCCCTCTTACGCCCCCCCCCGTCTCTTGGTGTACTGGCCTGTCTCCTGGTATCTGCTCCATGCTCTGGACACTGTGCTAACAGACACAGCAAACCTGAGCAACTTCTGTGGGTTGTAGACATCGCCTCATGCTACCTCTATGGTGAGAGAACTGACAAAATGCAGAAGTGACCAAAACATCAGCCAGAAAGGATGAGAACAGAGAAAAGGTCTGTGGTCACCACCTGCAGAACCACTCCTGTATAGGGGTTGTCTTGCTAATTGCCTCTCATTTCTACCTGTTGTCTGTTCCATTTGCACAACAGCAGGTAAAATTGATTCACAATCAGTGTTGCTTCCTAATTTTAGCTTATGATAGAAACTTACTTTAGAACAAGACGTTTTCCTCTTATTTTTAGGAGTGCTTGTACAGAGCACCCCTTAAAACAAGCTAGAAATGCACATTCTTTGCTGCTTTGTTCGCACTTTCCTGTAGTATAGGTTAAAAAGATAAGAACAGAGTCCAATACTGGATCAACTCTACATAACTAGAACCAGTAGGTCTGATTTTAGCTTGAATTAAATAGATATAACAGTGAAATCATGTCTAAATGGCTCTGTGCTTACACATATAGTGCTATGAAACACCTACACAAATACATGCCAGTTTAAGGTTTTTCAGGGAACCAGAAGTGTTTTTCTTTTCTATGGCACTGCTTCAAAGAACCTTTTCATAGCAAGATGAAACTCAGTACTCAGGGAGGTTTGATAGCGATCTTTACCCTACTTCAGTCATAATTTAAATGCAGCTACCCGGCCATGTCTGTTTTATCCTAACTTATGGAAAAGTGATTGAAACAGCAATAAAACTGCAGTTGATCACAGTCTGAGTTGCTTACTTTCTCTTTTGTTATTTTTCTGAAACATGTAGCCTACAGACACAGTTCAGATTGTTTGGAGAAGTGCCTAAATATAATCTTATTCAAATTTACTCAGCTTCTATCACCACAAGTCTTGAATTCTTCTGAACATCTGCTTTTTATTATTAAATACAGCTGTGCATGTTGACAGTGGTGCTGTTAGTTATGTGAATCAAATAAATAGATAAATATACTTGCATAAATTAAATATACTAAGTTGGTACTAACATTTTTATTAATAAATGATGTTAATTGAGTACTATCAGCTTCTTTGACTGTTTTTCTTTTTCTTTTGTTTTTTTTCCACTGAAGTATCTTTAAGTCTGCGGTGGTTGTGTGTGTGTGCGAGTCCCACAAAAAGTGTCTGTCCACATGTTGAAAGGCACTCGGAGCACAAAAACAGCCATTCAACAAGAACAATCTATTCAACGCCTTGCCTGAGTGTACAGGAAGGAGGGGAGCTCTTGCATCACCGACTTCAGGATAAATGCACATTAAAATGCTTCAAAGAGCCTCACAGAAAGAGCAAATTATACACAAATGCTATGCGCTGTGTGAAAGCTTTATCAGCAGTTTAGGTGCCAGAATAAACAATAAGTCAGAGAACAAATTCTGTGAAAACATTTACAAAGGTCATTGAGAAACATTACCAATTAAATGGAAGGTGACAGCAAAAATAAACCATATGCTGTAATTAGCACAATGTTGAACAAATGGATTTGATCTTAATTCCTCATTCTAATGATCCCACCAATGCTTTCTTGATAGTCCATTGGTTGGTGGATGCCTTTTAAATGCTACATTTAAAAAAGCTGGATTTGATTCTAATGAAATATGAGCACACCTAAGGATGAGATTAATAGCTAATAGTTAATGACTAATGTGTCTCTTCAAGCGGCACGTCCCTTTGCACATGCTATCAGCAGTTTTCTACCTTTCTGAAACATCCTTCTGATCATTTACCGTAACTTAGGCTAGTGGGCCATTCATAAAGGCTTGCAGTCCTATTTTGTCTGTTGTGCCTAACTGTACTGCAGTAGTTATAGTGTATAATACTAGAACTGGCCTACTATGGTGGTCCAGGGTCACTCTGTTGGGACATTCCAACTGTGGGACTATGTGGTGTTCGCCTGTCTCTTTGTGGTATCTTCAGGTATTGGAGTCTTCTTCGCCGTGAAAGAGAGGAAAAAGGCCTCGTCCAGGGAATTCTTGGTTGGAGGCCGTCAGATGACCAGCGTTCCAGTGGCGCTCTCCCTGACGGCCAGTTTCATGTCTGCGGTGACTGTTATTGGAGCTCCATCGGATGTGTACCGCTTCGGGGCTGCGTATGTTATCTTTGGCATCTCCTACACGTTTGTGGTCATCTTAACAGCAGAGCTCTTCCTTCCTGTGTTCTATCGCTCAGGCATTACAAGCACTTATGAGGTACAAAAGATGCTTTTCTCTGTACAAACATCTAGATTAGAAATGACTGCTGTTAGGCACTGTGCTGACAGCTTTAGGAGAGTGTAATCTAAGCCTTTTCAACATGTTAGGCACTGATGGAGGCTATGTGGAGTTCATCAAAATGTGTATGCATTCTTTCACACAGTATCTTGAGCTGCGCTTCTGCAAGCTGGTCCGCATTGCTGCTACTTTTATTTACATGGTCCAAACGGTGAGTTAATACTGATCACATAACCAATTACATCAAACCTAAGAGGTAAAAGCTCATTTATACTGAAAACGTGAAACACTGAAATTATTGGATTAAAATGTCACAACACTGAAAATCATGTAAAGCTGACATCAATACAGTTATTGGCAAGAAGAGACTGAACAGACTGAACAGTGCCTGTAATATATTTAATGAAGAGAGTATCTACAAATCCATGGACATACACAGACATGGATACAATTATTGAGTTTAGTCTTATTGTTTACCTTTGTTTTTTTTTTACAATATGTATATTTTGACCAGTTTATTTTCTTTTTTATTCATACTGTCATTTGCTTTTTAGCTTTAAGTGCCTTAGTTTTTATCACTTTTTCGCTACCGTTTTATATTTAGCTGCCAGTGTCAACTGGTGAAAAATATTCTGGGCCTGTTTCAGCCATATTCAGTCAGTTTCCATACCAATATTACTGAACACAAACTACAATATAGCAGTGCTCTGTGAAAAAGTCACTATTTAATTGGCATTGAAGACTAATAGTTAATGAAAACTGTCATTACATGTAAATATTAGCATTTCTAGAGACATGTATTACATCAACGTCAGACGTTCCTATTCCACCACTGACCCACTCTGCTGAAGAGATAAATGGAGCCCTTTAGGCAGCAGATTCGATGATGCTGATTCACTAAATTTCTGTTGCTATGCATTTATCTTGTGTCAGCAGGTCAGCGATTGGCTGCTGCTTCTCTGACTAGGTGATATTTCTGTTGCCACAGAAGAGAGAGAATGAACCAGGAAACTAATTTCACCCCCAGTGTATTTGATATATTGCATGTCATTGTGCATGTTTAGCACACACAGACTTAAAATACATATTGGTTATTTTAAACATGTTAATTTATTTATTTTTTAATAAAAACAATCTCCACCAATGAAGGTGTTGCCCTAGCGCCCTCTCCAAGGCAGCTGTTAGCGGGGCTTATGTGTTTTTCATTATGTTACTATGTACAGTGTTCTTGGGTACAATGAAAGGCACTTGTAGTTTTATTACTTGAACTGTATTCATTGTATTACTTTATATTTCATTGATGTTGAAGTTACAGCCCAGGTTTTGTTTGTGAAACCACACAGATTCTTTACACAGGGGTAGTGGTGTATGCTCCAGCTCTCGCCCTTAACCAAGGTAAATTATTCATTATTCAGTTAATGATGGTGTAGGCCTTAGACCAGCACTGATGTCTTTGTACTATAGTTATAATGCCTTTACTGTTTTTCCTTGCATCATAATATAATGTTAGTTTGGTCAGTTTCTAATGATTAATTACTACAATTTTCCCTAGTGACAAAGTTTAATCTGTGGGGGTCTATAATTGCTACTGGTGTCGTTTGTACATTCTACTGCACTCTGGTGAGTAGGTGGGATTGAGTTTCTTTTAGGCTGATTATGGCTATGACTGCACTGTAAAAAATGAACTTGCCCTGTTGTTAACCTAACTTAAATATTGTAGTTGGTATGACTATCAAGCACTGAATTTGTTGTGATAACTCTACGCTTCCTGAGTTTACCTAACTTAAAATTTTAAGGCAGCATGGACACTAACTTTTTTAAGTTGAAACAACACGGATATTTTTTACAGTGTGTTAGTCAAAACAGTGTACTGTATTAGTAAATATTAGAGATTAAACTGAAATGCAGTGCTGTGCATTTGTGTGTGTGTGTGTGTAACAGGGAGGACTAAAGGCTGTAGTGTGGTCAGACGCCTTCCAGATGGGGGTGATGGTGGTGGGTTTTCTAACTGTGCTTGTGCAGGGCTCATATAGAAGTGGAGGAATTGCAGAAGTATGGAAAACAGCACAGGCTGGACAAAGACTGGATGTGTTTGAGTATGTCAAATGTAACTTATTCATAATCCAAGAACTTAATAGAGGCAATATGCTCATTACACAAGTTTTATTGTTTTTCCTTTTCGTTTTCCACCATTTGAATACACTAACTGTCCTTTTGCATTGTGTGAACATTCATCATATCAAACAGACCAGTACAATTGGGCCTTTTAGTATTACTTAACCCTCTGAAGTCGGAGGGTATTTCATGTAGTCTTGACATGCCCTGACATTTTACAAATTACACCTATCTAAAATTATTTTTCCCCAAAGTGTTACACAGGTTTTTGTCCACAAACTCAGCAAAGTCATAAATCTATATTTTGATTAAATCTGCTCTAAACAGACTTTCCACAAACCTATTTTCAGATGTGTTGATATATTGTGAAAAAACACACTTTAAACAAGTTTTCAAACAAGACTTTTGAGCTCAGAAATGAATAAACAGAGATGTTGGCTACACAATGGTCATTACAGTTTTTAGAAATTGCTTGTGGTTTTATTTCTAAAGCTTAACAAATGTGAGGTGACACTGTTTTTCACTCAGCCACTAATCCTAAATTGAATATGAGATAGGTGGGAATACTTGGGGCAGAGATCTTTGTTCAGGTGAGCGCTCTTTGTTTATAGAGGTTAAATGGGCATTTTCATACA
The DNA here is from genome assembly GCA_036984385.1 of Crenuchus spilurus. Lineage (NCBI taxonomy): Eukaryota > Metazoa > Chordata > Actinopteri > Characiformes > Crenuchidae > Crenuchus > Crenuchus spilurus. The sequence goes on along the minus strand of BRDA01014619.1, from coordinate 62,403 downwards.
TTTCTCAGCCACTAATCCTTTATAATTAGTAGCCCAGAGGAGGATGGGTCTTCCATATGAGTCAGGTTCCTCCCAATGTTTCTTCCTCTAGCTCTGAGGGAGTTTTTCCTTGCCACTGACGCTGTTGGCTTGTTCACTGGGGATTTCATGTTTTGTTATTACTAACCCTGTGAATCAGCTTTGTGACCTCAGTTGTAAAAAGCAGTTTATAAATAAATTTGACTTGACTACTGGCATATGCTGAGTAATCATGTTGTTACCATATGAATGGCAGATTGCGTGAATGAGCAGAAAAATTAGACTCGTGCTCTGACTTGTGCTAAAAAATGTGCCTCTGGTTATTCATACTTCTCTCACAAGAATCTAAAATATATTTGATCCATCCTGCATATATTTGAAAAGTAGACCCTTTAAGGTTTCTGGGATATGTTTTGTTTCTATGATAAAATCTCACAGAATTATATAAGTGTTTTTGCGGACTTTTGGTTTTAACTTCAGAGGGTTAAGTTTATAATAACTGATTTTAAGTTTTCTTACAACAGTGATAATAGATTATTCATCAAACTAACTGTAAATGCTTTATACTTATTAGTGCAGTAATACTGCCCTGTGCCCGGTGAGGGGTTATGGAACTCACTGTGATTCTGATCAGGGTTAAGTGGAAAATAATGGATGGATGGGTATATTAGTGTTGTAGGGTTAACCCATGAATCCTTAATGTGTATATATATACATAACTGATCATCCATGTAATGTAGAGTACATTGCTTTTCCAGCTTCGACCTCAGCCCACTGCGGCGTCACACTTTTTGGACAGTCACTGTAGGGGGCATCTTCACATGGCTGGGTGTCTATGGTGTGAACCAGTCCACCATACAGAGATGTATTTCTTGCAAAACAGAGAACCATGCTCGCTGGTGAGTTTCTCTACATGCATGTGTCGGAATACAAAACAATTACTCTGTTAAAGATAAAGTAAATACACTATACAAGTAATATATGGTCACATCAGAATGTTATGATCGCTCCTGGTTTGGAATGAACTCGGATGCCATGTGACATGGTAACCCCTAATGCTCCCGTGTGCATTATTGAGGTTAACTGGCCCACTATGGTGTCAATTGCTCTGTACACTGACCGGAGTTGTCGTCCTCCTCTGGCATCAGTGGCACATAGAGCACCACTATGTGCCATTATGCCACAAGTCCAATCTCAGTACACTGTGTTCACTATGGTGGATCTAGGACATCCCAGAAAGTTAGTGGTTAAGAGATGCTACCACCACTATGCTTCACACGGTAACCTATTATGATGTCCTTTTGGAAATCAGACACATCACGTCCTTTGCCCATGATAATGGTTTTACCCTCTGCTACAACTGACTGGTGTGCTCACTTATTTATACATTCAGAAAACTCTGTCACGTTGCATCTGATTTCATTCCAAGCTAGGGGTGATCATAATGTTCTGATATAGCCATGTATACTGACAGTATTTATATTTTGGAAAGTACTGACAATATAGCAATACAAATCAGAGTATTTGGTAGACTAATAAGGTGAAGAATTGCTCTTTCTTTTGCTTGTTCTCAGTGCTCTGTATCTGAATCTGCTGGGTCTCTGGGTGATTCTGTTCTGTGCTGTGGTCTCGGGCCTCATCATGTATGCCTTTTACTCTCACTGTGACCCCTGGACAGCTGGCTATGTGTCAGCTCCTGACCAGGTAACACTCCCACAGATCATGTTAGATGATGTCTGGACTTGTTAGGACCGATTTAAGCAGATGGATGAAGCGGTATAACTGTTAACATCTTTACAGCTCATGCCATATTTTGTATTGGATATCCTGGGCAGCTTTCCAGGCCTGCCTGGACTGTTTGTGGCCTGTGCATTCAGCGGGACCTTGAGGTAAATAAAGTTCCCCCTTTTTCTTTTTTAAGCTGTTTAGGCACAATTGTATTTGTCGCATTTTTATCTTTGTGACTTTTATGTTAATACAAAATGAAAGTGATGCATTGAATTTTCTCAACTAAATGAGTTCATTTCCTCATGAACGAAATTCTGTAAATTCAGTCTTTAACATCCTGGTTAACCATTTCGTAGAGCACATGTAAGTCACTATATCTTCTCGACAAAGGTGTTGAACTTAACACAGTGTGATTGTGCCATCTCTACCAATCGGTAGAGGTATGTTAGGCTAAAAAACATCCACTAGAGATCAGAAAGGCAACATTTTCTTGTCTGAATACAAACCTGCAACTTCATAGAAACCATGGGGAATAAAATGGATCAAAAGCTGAAAAACCATTAGAGTTGTAACACAACCACACAGACGAGTTTTAAAAAGTGAACAAAATTAGCATCTTATTGCACAGTTTTTGTAGTTTACGTTCTGATTTGACTATAAATTGCCATCTCACTGTATGTTTAAAGTGTACATTAAAAAAAAAAAAATTTCTTCGCTCTTGGAGAGGATGTTAAAGGGTTAATGACTTTTATGTATAATATCTATAGAAAAGTACCACTTTTTTCAGTGTGGTTTAAACAATGAATGTTCCAGTGTGATTCCAAATGACTGTTTTAGCTGAGACATCAGTTCCACAGCCTTCAAAATCCTAAAAAGTGAAATACATTCCTGCTATTTGTGGCTTTCAGTACAGTGGCTGCCAGTATCAACGCTCTGGCCACAGTGACGTATGAGGATTTTGTGAAGCAGTGCTGTGGAGACATTTCCAACCAAGCTGCTACCTGGATCAGCAAAGCACTGTGTAAATACTGCCCAGACTTTCAGTCCTTTTTAAATGACTTCTTTCACCAGGTTTAGCTGACCGTGCATACAGTTAGGTGTGACGATAGCTAAAATAACCTGAAGGTCAAAAACAATTAGAGTGATGCAAAGCACCTTGTATCCTTCATCTGCTACGTGGTTAATCCAGTATATTCAATATGTGTGCTGCAGTAATTGGCTGTTCATAAGATCCTAAAGTACTGCAGGCACTATGAATTAAAAATAACCTGAAACTTCCCTGGAAAAGTCATCAAAACATGAAATAGATCGCACAGGACTATGACCTCAATTAGGAAGGGCCTGTGTAAATATTATTCCACCAGGAGACGTCTAGCACTCAGAAATGGATAGAAATGAAAGGGTCATAGCAAATCTCAACATGAGCAGTTTTATCACAAAAGTTCATTGTCGGAGCTCATTGTGTGATCAGAAATGTGATCGGACTGAGCGAACACCTGAAACAGCAGAGAACAATGCAAACATGACATTACTGGGGCATCCCTGGGTTCTGCACACAAGAGAGGGAGGTCTAATATTTCAAAAGGAAAATATGCTTTAAACAAGGGTCAGGGTTGCCAAAATTATACAGACAATTAAGTCATGCATACATTATGAAGGAGAAACTGTATTAACTATATTCTATAGCCACTATTCAGATATTTGTCATTTAGGACCTGCAAACCAGGGGTGTCTTTAGACCTAATTCTAGTGACCTTTTGTGTTATGACCTGCAGGTGTGGTGTTTGGAGTGGCCTGCACCAGCATGGCAGTGGCAGCATCCTACATGGGAGCGATTCTGCAGGTGAAAAGTAACTTCACATACTGTAAGACACATGTTGGAGTCTTCAAAATTGAGCTATGAGTTATTTCAAGAGGACCACACCTAAAATATATTCTCATCAAGCACCTAACACATATGAAACTCCTCCAATTGAACCATATCAATTCTCTGTCAGGGGTACTGGAGGATATAGAAAATTGCTTGGTTCCAGACAACGTGAACAGACTGTGGCTATGAACAAAAACACTGAACTTTTCTGTGACAAGGGTTGACGTATACAATGATGAGGAGACATCTACAATGACTGACGCGGACTGAAACACTGGGAAGGATTTTAAAGCACACTTAAGTATGGCCTGAGATGGGAGAGGGCTGTGAGCAAGACAAGGTGCATACGATCTGACATGATGTAGACATAAACGCTTGAAGTATACATGTGACGGAGACAAAGACGAGGCAGGGGGTGTGGCCAGGGATGTGGCTGGGTCACATTCTCTCACTCCCAATTCTTTTCAGTTTCAATTTTCACATCTCCACCCAGCCTTCTTCCACATCCATATATTCTTTACATTACAGAGGGCTTACCATCATTCCCAGTCAGAACCCAGTCAGAGCTCTAGCCCAATATAACTCAGGTTTCTGACCATATTGCACTCTGTTAGGTGTGGTCCTCACTCATATAAACAGAGAGGTATCTGATACATTTGCAGGTTTTCATTCCAACCAATCAGGAGTACATCTCATTAGTTGTTTGACTAAGACCAGTCCATTAAAGTAGAACCTGGAACTCTGGTTGGAATTAAAAGCTGCAGTTGTTACAGACATTGATGACTACTCTCCTAACAAGATGGTTCTTCAATGGTTCTTTAGTAAAGAAAAATATATATAGAACCATGAACACTCCAAGTATTCATTGCATGATGAAATGGTTCTTTCCTTTGTGAAGGGGTTCTTCAGATTGGCACATTTTGTAAATGGTTCCATGTAGAAGCATTTTGAAAATCTGAATCAATCTGAAGAACATATTCACCATACAAGGAACCCTTAAATCATGCAATGGGTTCTTTAAGTGTTCATGGTTCTACAAGTAAAAGATGTTTCTTCCTGGTTTAACATTCAAAGAACATTTTGCACGATTAAAGAGTTCTCTGCATGGTTTCGGAAGTACTGTATGTGTTGTAGAGGGTTCTATGTGGAACCTTTTTGAAGAAGGTTCTTTATAGCATGGAAAAGGGTTCTTCTATTGTTACAATGTCAAGTTTGTAATTATAGATGAAGCCTTTAAGGTGCTGTATAGACACATTCTTCATCCGTATGAAGAACATTTTTACCATGCAAAGGGTTCTTTGAGTGTTCTTGGTTCTATACAGAAGCATTTTCTTTATTAAGAACCACATTTTTAAGAATGTATGACTGCACACTCTTGTACAGCTCACTGAACTTCATTTGCTAAAGTAACTAAAGTTTGTGTTGACTCCTCTGTGGCTCTGCTCTGTATAATGGCTTGTTTCTCTCTGTGCTCCAGGCTGCTCTCAGTATTCACGGCATGTGTGGAGGACCCATGCTTGGCTTGTTCTCTCTGGGAATTCTCTTCCCTTTCATAAACTCTAAAGTCAGTTCAAACCCACAGTGCAGAACTCGTTCTGCCAAACATACACAGCATGTTGAAAAGAAGGATAAAAATACACTCTTAAGGGTGCAAATTCTCTAGCCTCACAACAACCCAATTAGGATTAATAAGGAAATGGTTTGACACATAAAATGTCAACCACAAAACCTAGAAATGTGACAAGAGGAATGATTCACTATATAAAAGTAGTGAAATACAGACAAAAAGTGATTTTTATTTAAAAATGTGAAAATATGTAAAAAAAAAAAAAACTGATTTGGGCAAAATGATGGCTACTGTATTTAATGTTATTGTAATCAGTTCTAAGACATGAGGCATGAGGCATGCTGTGCTGTGTGTGGTCTATCCTCAGGGGGCTGCAGGAGGTCTGCTGCTGGGCGTTACGCTGTCCTTCTGGGCAGGAATGGGAGCCTTCATCTACCCCGCCTCCCCCAGCTACACACACCCTCTGTCCCTGAGCACTGAGAACTGCACTCTACTGAACACTACAACTGCTACAGTCACACAGACACCTCTGCTAATGAGCACACCTGTCAGCTCAGACAGGTACAGTATCTGATCCACATCTCCAATATGACAGACTTACAGAAGGGAAACATGCTCATTTAACTTAAATACATATTTACATATAACTATATATCTTCAGTATTTTAGCTTTGTTGTTGTAAAAGTGTGAAAATGTAAACATACTAATGAGCCAAAACATTATGACCAACATTCTAACTACGCTGACAAAACAGCTCCTCAGTGGCGCAGACTTCTCTGGTATTTCACACCAAGATGTTGGCAGCAGATGCTGTAAACTGTGAGGTGGAGTTGTCTTGTTCCTGACTGTAGCACATTCCACAGCAGGGGCAAATCCAGCGGTAATTAAAAGTGATAGCACAGCCTTTCATCTTTAAAACAATAGCAATGTGGGTCATTCCAGAATTAGGAGGACATCAACACAAAAGTAACCCTTTATTTTCTAGCCTATCTTAAAGATGATAGGTGTAGATTATGCTAAATTATACATTTAATTTTATCTAACACATCTAACTATAGTTAATTGTCAGTTCTGAGTGAACTGAAGGATATGCAGCTCTCTTACTGTAAATACAGTAACAGGTTTGCAGATTATACAGGTTTGCTAATGTTACCTTTTTCTCAGGAATAGATGCTTGTTATGAAATATAAAGTTAATTTGTCTTATTATGATATGAGTAAGAGGGCTGCATTGAAGAGTGACACACGCATGGCTAAAAAGACTGTATAAATAGAAGACAGAACTTACCTTCATCTTTCACATGGGCTTAGCAAATCACATGACGTTACCTCCTCTGTGTCACACTGTTTTTCCCCTCTACCATGCTAGGTAACAGGGTGTAACATATTACTGCAGCCAACAACAACACCCCAGTGCACATGTTTTATTATTTAGTGTGTACATACTGTACAATGAACAGAGATGTGATGTATGGTCGACTTGTGTCTTTTTCCTCGCTTGCAAACCAAATGGTAATGGGCAAAGCTCTGTTGTAGTGGTGGTGAGCATGGTCAGATTGGCAGTATTTTAACCCAGGCTTGTTTAGGGGCACTTACCTGTCCCACAGATACTAAACTGAATTGAGATCTGGAGAATAAGGATAATAATATTTTGGTTCACCTGTGTGTACATAAGTATATACAAGCACAAATGTTTTATCAATTTTATGAGTTTGTTTAGATGTTTTTAACATAAAACAAAAATGTGCAGCAACTGATTAGCAAGATAAAATGAATACTTTAGTTTTCTGTCGTTCAGGTCTGTTCTGGCTGAGTCCTGGTACTCTATGTCCTATCTGTACTACAGCACCGTGGGCTTCTTGGCTACAATGATAGGAGGCCTGATAATCTCGCTGTTAACAGGTGTGAGGAAATACTGTGTAAAACACACAAACATTAATCACCGGCTTTCAGTCACAAGATAACAGCCAGGCAGACTGTGATAATGTGTAAACTATGGATCAGACATCTTCACCACACCTGACTCCAGACTGTGATAGCACATTATTTCTATACATCATGTTTAATGTTTCTTCTGATGTACTAACATCATTGTCACTTTGTCTTTAGGTCCCTCTGATCCTCGGGAGGTGAAGCCGTGGCTGATTCGGCCAGTGTGTGACCTGTTCTGCTTCTGTTCAGAGAAATACAAGACCATGTGCTGGTGTGGAGTCAGCCATGCAGAGGAGAAAATAGTGAGACGTCTCATTTTCACTATTTGAAGGCAATAGGTGGAGATGTGTAGGCCAAACTGATGCTGACTCCTTTGTTTTTGCTCATCTCAACAGGATATGGTTGGAACAGATTTTGCGACGGCGTGGGAGAATCATTCACTTGACAGAATTATGAAAATTGGGCAAAATGGAAAGAAGCAGAGTTATGACTTGCCAAAGGAGGCTTATAGTAATGCAGCCTTCGTCTCAGACATAGCCGGACAAGAACCTTAAACATTGGAAGAGAAATTCTTCTTTTGAATTTATAATTCAGACAATCACATGAGATAATGGATTGGAGTGAAATCATGCATTGTAGAGAAACTTACCACCTTACTGAAGTTATGCTGTAGGAACACTATTATAACCACTTTATTTGCTATCAAAAATGGCCAGTGAGCCTATAAGTGCTGTTCTAATGTTTATAATGGTAGAGTAGTGGCATTATTTAGGTACAGTGGAACCTTGGTTATTGTTTGCCCTGGTCATCATACAATTTGGTTATTGTTGACTTTTTTAGGGAAATTTTGTCCCAGTTATTGTTCATCTGCCTGGTTTTCGTCTGCGTAACCATGTGACTTGGCGCTAATTATGCGGAAAAAAAGCATCCACCTATGCGTTCGTTGTTTTTCTGGCTTTGTTTCTCATTGATAACACTCAAAACAAACTAAAACATGTCACACTAAAACAATGGCGCACAGCTCTACTGCCTGAAAAAGTATGAAAACAAAGAGCAGCTGAGAACCCCAAGAATGGGTGTATAAAACAAAGGCTGCCAGCTGGACCACACCGGCACTTTCTAAAACAGAGCGTAAACCTGTAAGAGTGATGTTAAATGATTATTTATCCATTTCATTAGTTTTTTGTATGTATTTCTCATTGTGTTCTGTATGTAAAACTATAGTTGTTCTATATAAAATTTTGTTTTTGTTCATATTTTGGACTGTCTGGAACAGATTAATTGGATTGGATCATTTCTTATGGAAAATATTGCTTCAGTTATCATTCGTTTCAGTTATCATCAGACACTTTAGAACAGATTAATGATGAACACAGAGGTTCCACTGTATTACCGAGCCATTTGTGCATTTTAAAAATAAAAATCTTTTGTAAAACAATGTGTCAGGAAGCACAGAATGTACTGCTGACATTTTCAGTTAATAATATTTGGTGATGTATCATTTGGAGATGAACGTTTGAATCACTGATCCCATCAGCACTGCGGAGAATGATTCTTTACTCCATAAGTTTCTCTAGAAAAGCACATTTCAATCTTTAAACTTATGGCCAAAGTAAAACAAGTCCAAAGCAAAGAGCACTCCGACCACTTTAGTTAAAAGATACAATCAATGATTTATTACAGAAAAGAGTGATATCCAAATTTAATTTACAGTTTTTTTTACAATTTTATTTTCATTTGCTTTTTTTAGTATTTTTTTTTTACATGTAAACAGGGATGGTGTAAACAAAGTACATTGTTGATATAACTGATGTCACCATAGGATCGAGTACAAATCAGAATGTGCTGTTGTACTAAAACATTCAGACTGGACTCATAACTGGACTTTTGTCAGCTCGTGTGCTGAGCTCAGAGTTCAGAGGGCTGTTAATGGTCTAATCCTGTTAACATGTTGAGCACATATTGCCGTTTTTACCTATCAAGTCATTGCAATGTTGCATATCACACACTTGCATAATACATATTAATGAAGTCCCCTTAAATGTCACTCATTAATGCATTCTCTAAAGCATTTCTTTAATGGTAAATATAAAACCAGCTCAATTGCTTTTTATATAAAACCTGATTTGAAAAGAACTGAATGTTCAGTCTTGTGAGCTTGACTGAAGCATTTAGTACAAGTGCTCCTGTTCCTAGTGAATAAACTTAACTGATCATACCACTGTGGTGTGTATTGCATGCTTTACTCACTGCATCATGTCATTTTTTTATGTGTGCTTTTGCCAGACATATTCAATATGGAAGTGTGTGTACAGCAAAGTATTGTTACTAAACAGCAAAGAATATTCACTCATCACACAGCCAGCTGAGATCAATCACTGCTATGCTGATTTACATTATTCAGAAGACTAGATCCACTGACCTCATCCATGCTCTGGACACAAATACATTCTTTTATGCAAGATGTAGACCAGGAGTGTTAAACTCCAGTCCTGGAGGCCGGATTCCTGCACAGTTTGGTGATCTTCCTGATCAAACACACCTGATTCAGCTCAGCAGGTTTAACTGTAGTGCCAGAGCAGAGAAATCGCCAAACTGCTGGACACCGACGCTCCAGGACTGGAGTTTGATACCCCTGATGTAGACAGTTGCTCTGAAATTTGATTGGCCGCTCAACACCTGAAAAACTCATGTTTAACTTGGATTTGTTGGGCAAGTGCGGCTTAATCTTAAGAGATTTCAATTGTTTTATAAACAGCTAGGATTACTAAGGCTAAAACATTTTCTAGTACTTAGGCAGCCAGAAAGCAATGTTCTCATTGTTCTCCAAAATCTTTGGGCACTATTAGCCAATGTTTGCTGAAGTGAACACCATACTCAAGTATTTTAGTGGAGTTTTACACTATATGTCCAAATGTTTGCAGACACCCCTTCTACTGAATTCATCTTTCTACTTTTGCACCCTTTGCTGACACAGATGTTCGATATTCTACAGATTTGACTCTTTCTATCTCAGGATGCCGCCCAGGTGCTTGTCCAGTCTCTCGTTATCTCAAGACTTAACTACTGCAGCTCACTCCTGGCTGGTCTTCCTATGCGAGCCATCAGGCCCCTGCAGCTGATCCAGAATGCAGCTGTTCAGCTGGTCTTTAATCAGCCCAAGTTCTCTCACATCACTCCATTGCTGTGTTCACTTCACTGGCTTCCTGTAGCTGCCCGCATCAGATTCAAAACCATGATGCTCATCTACAAAGCAAGAAATGGACCAGCCCTTCCCTACCTTATGGCAATGGTCAAGTTTCGAGTCGCACCTCGAAACCTTTGAGCTTCTAATATGGCTCAGCTTGATCTGCCATCCTTCAAGACACGTGGAAGACTGGCATCAAGACTCTTCTCTGTCCTAGCATCCAGGTGCAAGAACAAACTCCCACTGACTGTTCTAACAGCAGAGTCCCCCACAGTTTTCAAACACAGACTGAAGACTCTTTGTTGAACACACTAGTGCTCGCCTAAAACTCTTATTGTAATGCATTGTGATGCTCTTTTGTGTATCTTTCCTTCTTTCTAGGTATTAGTAATGGTTGTTCTAACAGTGTCTGAACTGAAGAATTGTTTGGACTCTAACTCGTCTGTACTAGCTGAGAAACAAAGCACTGCTGTACATCACTCTGCATAAGATCGTCTGCCAAATGCCGTAAACGTGCACCCAGTACTTTTGGGATGAGTTGAGGAGATCGTCCAACATCCTGATCTCTCTCATGCTCTACTAAATCACATTGAATACCGAAAGTAATGCTCCAAAAATCCAGCAGAAAGCTGGACAAAAGTAGCATAAACTCTTTTTAAAACCCCTGGAGCAGGAGTCCCAATACTTTTGACCATATAGTATATGTGCTTAATTGGGCCGTTTGGACATATAATATAATTGTAATTGGAATGGTCTCTACTTAGCACTGCCAGTTTGTTATACATTCAAGAGAATAAAAGCATATAATCAGGTGTTCCAACATTTTGCGTACAACTAGAGAACATGTACATCTAAACACCAGCTGTAATCGACTCGAAATGAAAGGTTAAATGGGGTCTTTGCTAAATTAGTCCAATCTCTCAAAGCAATGATTTGTGTGGGCGGAGCACGAAGAGGTCAGTTCAGCTGCATAATAAGATACTCAGAGTGAACTTGAATGATATTCGCTGTGTGATGACAGTATATGAGGGACATGCAGACTCCACAGTAGAAGTGCACACGTGTGTGTTTCTCCAGATGGACACATCAGCTGTCATGGCTGAGATCATGCATAGATTGCCAGTTTACCACATAAGAGAATGGCATGTTACAAGTCACTCTTTCAGCCACCTGAGACAGCTCTCTGCAGGGCCCACCAGACCGGAGTGCATCACTAAATAAATGAATGATATTGTCTGTTAAGTAAATGTACAGTTTTCATGATTTTGCTGTAACTGGAACGAAAAGGAATGACTTCACATTTTAAAAGTAGGATTGTGCTATATTGTACTGTGGACCCGGTGAGCGTTTCATAGGGTTGTGTGGTTGAGGTACAGAAACTATACATGCTTTTAAAGTGCTTCTTCTTTTCTGTGATGTATGGGTGTGCATTAATATCCATGCAAATAGAAAGTGCAAAAAAGCTCTACGTTAGAAAGCAGATTTGTGTCTAATTATGAGCGAAGAAAATATGATATTGGGTCGTTATCGCCTGCAAATGGTGACGGGGGCCTGAGGAGTACATTGCCTTGGGTTGTGGGAAGAGAGGAGTGAGAAGCATGCTAGCAGCATTCAGTTAATTAGCTCCACAAAACACACACACACACACACACACTCCCTCTCTCACACACTGTAAAACTGCACAAATTAGAAAATAAAAAAAAAATCTGAGAATAAATTATGAAACTGAACTGTACACTGTCCAGCCAATTCATTAAAAACATCTTTTTGTATCTAAAATCAATTTTATCTGCTCCAATTTCCATATAGGTGCACTTTTTACAATTTGCATAAACTGTATCCCCCTTTTTTCCCCTGTTCTGTATTATTTGGGTGGAGGATCATTCTCAGCACTGCAGTGACACTGACATGGTGGTGGTGTGTTAGTGTGTGTTGTGCTGGTTACAAGTGGATCAGACACTGCTGTTTTTAAACATGAAAAGTCCACCAACATAAAATTATCCAGCCAACAGCATCGTTTGCCCACTGATGCAGGACTACAGGACCAACACAAACTCGCAACAGATGAGCTGCTGTCTCTGACTTGGGGTGGACCAACAAATTAATAGAGTTGCCACCAATGCAGTGCTGAGAATGATCCAGTGTGCAGAGAAATTGTTGGACTTCAGTCTGTAATTGTAGAGCTATAAGGTAAGTGGAGCTGCTGAATGTAGATACAAGGAAGTGGTTATAATGAAATGGCTGGTTGGGGTATAAGAAGCCAACAGTTAACATAAACTAAGGCTCTGTCCTGTATTTACCTTTTTATTAAACATAATACATGCAAGTGCTACTTGTCTCTGTGTTATAAGATACTCTGATGTATCTGCTGCTGTACATCTGCCTCTATATACTACGTCCACATGTACCTGGGCCACAAGTGAGTGATGATTATAGAATCATTACTTAGTAATAGTCAATGCTTTACTGTGTGTACATTTTTTTTGATAATCACCTTTTTTGATGAACTGATTACGTGCAACTGCAGGCACATTTAACATAAACTCCAAAATATTCTTAATTACAACTGAACACACGATTCAAATATTATCAAGTTCATACCACACAGAGTATAAAGCCAGGCATCTCGACAAGGACACAACCTTTTCACAAAAAGAGACAGATGAGAAAAGAAAAGTAAAAACAAAAATAAACAAATCATTTAAATAAATCTATAAAATATTAGAAAATTAGTACCATCATTCTGCCAAGGTCTGTGATTTGCTGTACCCTAAACAAAATGACTTATTTAACATTTGCATGCTATTGTAGGGTGATATACAATATAATTTAAATAGATAGAGATTTATATATATAGCAATTGCTTTCTTTTGCATAAACAATGTCTTTTTTGGTAGTCACATTACCAGAATAGTCACATTTATAAGAATAGTAAATGAGAGATGATGGAAAGCTATGAGAAGACAAAGTCAGTCAGTGTTAGTGGAGCATCAAATACAGACATGGAGGCAAACTAGAGAGAGAGAGAGAGAGAGAGAGAGAGAGACAGAGAGACAGAGAGAGAGAGACAGAGAGAGAGAGAGAGTCTGCATGATAGCGGGATAGCTGCCAGAGCAAGAGAGAGAAAGAAAGAAAGAGAGAAACTGTGAAGGAAAAAAGAAAAAGAAAGTGACAGATACAAAGAGACAGAGAGAGCAGTGTAAAGAAAAAAGAGAAAGAAAGAGAGAGAGAAAAACATTGTGGTGGAAAAAGTTTAAAAAGAGAGAATGCAGTGTGAAGAGAAAAAAAGAAAAAGATAGAGAAAAAGAGAAAGAGGAAAGAGAAATAAAGAAAGAGGAGTGCTATGAATAGTGACAAAGGGGTTTTTTATTGAGGTATAACCTCAAAGCTTTGTCTGCATAGTAAACAATACAATTGCACAGGCGTCCCGTCCGACGCTGTAGAGGAGAGAGCGAAGCTGGAAAAGAGTGTCAGAAGAGAGCAGGTGTGGACAAAAGTGCCAGCATCCAAAGAGCCAGCACCCAAACCAGAGTGCCCACATTCAGCTAGAAAAACTCAGCGGGTGACCAAAAGGACCAGAGAGGATGATGGGAGGGCCTCAGGGAAGAGCCATGTGACTCAGAGGAGGACCTCTTTGGCATAGAGCAGGACCGCCCACTCCAGGGGCGCAAGGCCTGTCCTTGGTAAAGCTCAAGCCATCTGATTCATCAGCGATGAGAATTAAGAGTGGGCAGCACATAGTTCGATAAAGCTAGCTACCCAAAGCAGGACAGACATGCAAGTGTGTGTAACCTTATGCAAATATGCTGCCTTTGTATGTTTCCTGCATGGTCGTCCACTGAATGTCCATGTCAGTGCTTTTATGCATGTGTATGCTCTCACATGACTGTTTTAATGTGTATGTGTGTATGATATGTCAGTCTAATAGGCACAGCTAAGGCCACTCGTGGTGATAACGCTTGCCATTTTTCTTTCTCTCCTTCTGCAGGTGTTCTAGCTCTGCCTCATACATCATCTCCTGCATCAGGTACTTCTCCCTGCGCATGCGCTCACACAGGTCTTTAGGCATGTCCGGGATTAGATGAGCAATGAAGGTCTTGATACCGAACACCAGGTGCTGGAGACAGGAAGACATGATCACAAAGCACTCAGCTGACATTGTAAGTTGCTATTTTAACCCTCTGAAGTCTGATGGTGTTTCAGACACTCTGATGTAGTCTGACATGCCCTGATTTTTTTTTTACAAATTACACCCATCTAAAATATTTATTTCCAAAGTGTTACACAGGCTTTTGTTCAGCACAAACTCAGCAACAATAGTGTCAAAACAGTGTCATATATCTGTATTTTGATTAAATCTGCTCTAAACTTAAACTTTCCAAAAACCTTTTTCACATGTGCTGATATATTGTGAAAAAACTCTAAACATTTCTAGCCAAGACTTTTGAGCTCAGAACTGAATAAATAGAGGTGTTGGCTACACACTGATCATTACAGTTATTAGAAATTGTATGTGGTTTTATTTCTAAAGCTTAACAAATGTGAAGTGACACTTTGTTTTCACTCAGCCACTAACCCTACATTAGATATTTAGGTGTGAACACTCAGGGAGAGGTCTTTATTCAGGTGAGCGCTCTTTGTATATAGAGACCAAATCGACATTTTCATACATTTCTCGGCTGCTAATCCTCCACTGGCATATGCTGAATTACAATGTTGTTACCATATGAATGGTAGATTGCGTAAATGAGCAGAAAAATAAGACTCGTGCGGAAGTAGACCCATTATGATTTCCAGGGTATGTTTAGTTTTGTTTATTGGATAAAATCTCTTAGGTATATAAGTGTTTTGCAGAATTTCAGTTTTATCGGATAGACCAGTGGGAGTGCAGACTCCAGAGAGTTAATAGAATATTTTTTCACCTGAAAGTACAAGAAGTGGGCAATCAAGGGCATGTTTGCTAATTTCTCTCTAAACCTGATAATTAACTGATGAGCTTAATTCAGGAATCTGACCATCCAGGGGTTCCTATGGTTTAAAGGCTCAACACAAATTCCAAGGGGTACTAATGCTCAGAATGCTACAGAGTCACTCTGTAAGTCTCTCACCTCAAAAACAATAATGAAGGCCAGTCTGGCAGCCAACACATGCCAGAACTGCAGGGTGAACTCGTAGGGCTCTGAACTCCAAGGAGGTGCTCTGTAGTCGCGATATCTGCAGAATGGAACAGGTGGCTCTCATTCACACATTAGACCATATACAAGTAAAAAGAAATGAATGTAATTCATGTATGGTTCCCTTTCTGTCCAATAGACTCCAGTGAGAGAGACACTTCATTTTCCAACAAGTTCACTACAAATTCACTCTGCAAACAACTTTTATTTTATTAAGAGAATCATCTGGGAACAGTCTGAAAAGAAACATGCATAGTTGCTGTTGCATCTTTGCAGCAAATGTGTATCTGGGCTTAAGAAGCCTGGTTTTGTGAGTGCCACACAAATGTTTTAACATGCAAAAAATTACGGCATTAAAAAACAACAAATTCATACCTGCAGTATCGTGTCTGATATTGACTTCCATTCTTTGGCTCGCCCATGTCAAACACAGACAGGCTGCTATTCATGTATCCTTTCATGCATCTGCAGTCAAACAAACAGAAAAACAACAACACAGATCCTGGAGTAAACAAGAGAAAACTGAGCTTAGAATTTGAAAATATTATAAAAATTGATTGATTATATTATAAAAATTGAAAATACCAGCAAACTCCTTCAAGTTTAGTCAAACACAGATGACTCCAACAAACTGTGTCATCTTTACAGGACTTACAAAACACAAGTTACACCATCAAACCACAGCATGATCTCACCCTCGCATGCCAAGCCTAATTATGCCTGAGCTGTCCCGCGAGTGCCCTTCTTTCAAAACATTTCAATAAATCTTACATTTCTTTTGCAAAAACACAATCCATCCTTCATTCTTATAATGAATACACAATAGCTCTGTATTGTAGTTACTGAATAATAACTATTTAGAGTTTTAACTTAAAAAAAGTTAGTTGGCATTATCCATGGCACCCGGGGGCAGTTGGGAGTTAGGTGCCTTGCTCAAGAGCACTTCAGTCATGACCTGCCTAGGGATTGAACTGGCAACCTTCCAATCACAAGATTAGATCCTTAACCACCGGACAACAACTGCACCAAAAGAAGGGGCTCGTCTGGGATTAATAATAGTAAGTAACTTGGTTCTGTTATGATTTGAATTCTCTTATAGAACAGAATGTAACACAAATCATTAACTTCAAATTTGAAGACAGAAAATACTAAATCAGTGTCTTACTGTTCACGCCGGTAGACCTTGTCCACACAGGGCCCATATTTGAAGGAGTAGACAAAGCGGGGAATATAGTCAGAGGTGATGGCAATGACAAAGGCGTTAGTAATGACAGCCACCACTCCAATGCCCTCGAGGATACCATGCCAGATACCTACAAAGAGAAAAAAAGAGTCACCAATTCATACTAGCAACTACTGAGACACATACAAAGACCAAAGTGAACAAAAGCTGTTTTAGATTAGCAAACACGCACACTAAGCAAAAGCTGTTTCATATCAATGGACATACACACACACACAAAAGGAAATACTGCAAACCATAATTGCTGAAATTACAGTCATTAATGTTTTGCATCCTATGATGTAAACGTAATCTAATTTCATCAAATGAATTTTGGAAAAGCTTTCTACAAGGAATGAGAAGCAGACCTGCTCATAATGACTACAGAACAATCAACTGCACAAGCTAACCACTGTCTGATGCTATTATCATCTCCTGCATTAAAACCACACTAAGCGATACCAATTAAATCAGGTAACAAACAATAACAAATGATGCTAATATTGTCACAGCACAGCAAGGATTTAGATGGTGTCAACAGTCTCAAATGGGGCCCCACATGAAGTGCGTAATCTTCAGTTTCACAGTTTCACACCCTTTGCTGTAAAGTTACATACTGTGGATACTACAGTCTTAAAATAGATGGTTCTTCACAAGTTCTTTAGTAAAGAAACTAGTTCTCTATAGAACAATGAACACTCAAATAATCCAAAAGGTTCTCTGCATGATGAAATGGTTCTTCAAATTGATGAGGAATGTGCTGTAGATGGTTCCATACAGAAGACTTTGAAAATGGTCCTACAGTATATAGTACTAAAAATGGTTCCTCTATTATTACAAACTTGACATCGTATCTACTGTAGGACCATTTTGTTGGCTATATTGAACCATTCTGTATAGAACCATTTACACTCTTAAACATGTTTTTTAAGAGTTCTTTCGTAAATGAAATGGTTCTACATAGAACCATGAACACTCAAATAATGCAAAGGCGAAAATCCTTTCAAGGTGAACCATTTTCAAAAAGGTTCTGTAGAGAACTACAGTATTTACAACACATTTCTCAACATTCCTCTATGGGTTCTTAGAGTCTTCAAAATTCTATTTAGAACCATTTTCTTTACTAAAGAAACCATCTTTTTAAGAGTGTATAAGAAGACCATCATTGTCATGCTTTGCATTGTGTGAATATTTCATGGTAAATGGATCAAAAGCATGTTTTTCTTACTCAGGCTGTAGTTACAATTATGGGCACAACAGACTTACCGATGTCAGTAGCTCTGGCTGGCATGGGTCGTCTCCACTGTGTCACAAACTTGTATGCATCCAGCCTGATCTCAATTATGTTATTGAGCAGAGCCAGCAGAGGAGCCAGAGGAAAAGCCGCCACAAAGATGGTGGTGAATCCAAACTGAAGCACTGCAGAGAGACATCTGGTTATAGACCTTGTCAAGCCCCTGACCACGGCCCTCATGCTTGTGTTTTCATTCCAAATGTGCTGTCTCTGTTCACGGGTTTGCTGCCGCATGCTTTCTGTTTACATGTCCTACATGTCTCCGTGTCCTCACACTCTTCACATCATCCTGTCTGGTTAATGTTCTGCAGCTGTCTAGTCTGATCCCTCAGCCCTGCTTGTCCATTCCCCTTTTGATTAAGTTTACTATTTAAGCTTCCTTATGTCTCTGGTTTTTAATTGTTGGTGAATGTAATTAATGTTGTGAACATTTGTTAGGGTGCCTTAATGTTATTGTAGGTCAGTCTATGTCAAGTTTATGTTGTGTATGTACATCTCTCCTCATCTTTCTTTTGGTTTAGTAGTCTTGTTGATACAATAAAGTCTCTCATTTGGATCCCACCTCTGCATCCTGACTCCTCATCATTCTTTATTATTCTCACACACTCGTTATATCTAATGTGTTACATATGAAGCATGTCTTGTTAATAGGGCTAATGTTTCACTTAAGATGTTAATAGCTTATAGATTTTGTGCAGGATGTTGTGCTTCGCCCTCCACTCACCCATCTCCAGGTACTCATCCACCAGGCCGTGGGCATTCATCGGCTGCAGGTTCCAGTCTTTGTCCCACTGAGGCAGCTTCTCTTTACTCTCCACATTATTCTGTTCTCCCGCTCGCCTCATCTTCCGCCGAGACCACCAGTTCTGCAGCAGCCTGGACATCACACAGCACTTCAGTAGTGACATATAACTAGCAAAAAGCAATGTAAAACCAACTCACTTAAAACATAAGCTTGTGAGTATCTTTAATAACATAACTGTATTTTTTTGAGCGTAGTGTCTGTTGTGCTATGTTGGTTCAATTTATGCTGAATGATGCTCCACTCTGCATCCTTTTCTGATGTTAATGAAGAAATGAGGTATACAATTCAAAATATTCCATTATGTACTACTCACCCATTATCTTCTACTAAGTCATGGTTAGTCCCCTACCCTCTCACAGGGTACAGGGCAGGGCATCACACTATCATAACTAAGCCCAGGACAGGGTGCCAATCCATCGATGGGTGGACACACACACAAGCCCCCCGTTATGTTAATTTTGTATTTGTTACACATCAAGTGACATATTTAAGTCTTTTTTAATGTTGATCCTGTTACATCAATGACTGTATTTGGTTTGAATAGTAATTCAAACCCCAAATTAAATATTTTAATAATTCTAATAATATTAATTCATTCATTATCACACCTGCTTTATCCTTATCAGGGTTGCGGTTAGTCCCCTACCCCCTCACTGGGCACAGGGCAGGGCATTACACTATTCAACTAAGCCCAGTCCATCGCTGGGTGAACACACACGCACACATACATGCACACACATGGACAATTTAGAGTAGCCAATTCACCTGACCTCCATGTTTGTGGAGATGTGGACTTGAACCCAAGACCTCAGCGCTGAGAGGCGAATGTGCTAAGCACTAAGCCACCGTGCCACCCTAATTTTAATAATATTAAAACAAACAAAACTTGACATCATTCCACATGTAATGAATAAAAACAATGTGACATTTTAGCCTTTTGAATTAAATGATCATCTTTTTCAGGGTATTGTAATATTCAGACGTGGCACTTTAATTCAGAGAAATGTATAGAATATATCACAGAATACACAAACATCACTTTCAGGGTCTAAAGTTCATCTGTGGACAGCAGTACTGGAAAATTGGCAATGTGTGTATTTAACGTTGCTTCTAATCATAGTAGCAATTACAGCCTCCCACTGGCAGCTCTCAGTGCACTCAGCAGGACTGAGGTAGTGAGGCTGTTTGTGATGATGCAGACATTTGCTACAGGACTGCAGCGCTGGGCAAAACCACTCAGCCATGAAAGCAGGAAATGAGGATACACTCCCTGTCCTGTGTCCTATCACAGCTCACTCTGAACACGACCCAACTGTGGCGCATTCTAACACACTGAGAGAAAACAAGTTGTACCTCTGTTAGTGAGGTAACCACCACCAGCCAAAACAAGCACCCATTTCTTTTCAAACCAACACCCATTTGCCACCTTCAAACGCGGCTCCTTTAACACAAATAAAAGGTCGCCCACACAAAATCTGGTGGACCGAATGGAGAGATCAGAGAGCACAGACAAGTGAACAGATGATCATAAACATAAACAAAGCTCACGCTGTAAACAAAGCCTCTAATGCAGACACAATACTCACGGATATCCCAGCTCCATGAAGTTGTTCCAGATTTGTTTCAGCACCATGATCACTCCCATTTGCAAGCACAAATCAATCAGACAGCCGCTGGGATGGCACTGCGAAGAAACACAAAATGAACAGCATAAACATATCTACTGTGTCTCATTAGCACAGTTCACATCGAGGAGCTGAAAGCCTGCAGTTAATCAGTCCCAGAGACTTCACAGTAGGGCTGCTGATTCCTGCCACAATAACATAAACATTCAAGCTTTCAGAAAAGCTAAGCAGGCTGACATAAAGCCATTCTGTAGTTTGAGGCCAGTGGATGTTCAGGGCAGCTGCATTCAGCCTAAGCAAAGACTGCAGCTGGGCTGAACCCATATGAGGACATCTTATTGTAAAAACAAGGGAAATCACCTTAAATGCAAACAAAATATGAAATATTTCTAAAATTATAATAATCTAATATATAATTTGCCACATCCAGAAATTACATCATGAAAATTCAATGTTTATAATTTAATTAAAAAAGGTAAACTGTCATATTTTATAATTATTTATTTTATTTACTATTTTTTACCCAGTTGACTCTCTTTATCACTTGTAATGTCTGACTCGAGGAGGGTGCAGACTAACACAGGCCTCCTCCGATGCATGTCTGAAGTCAGGCTCCGCCTCTTTTCCAACAGCTGCAATACATCGCCACCGGGCAGCCAATGTGCTCGGAGGAAAGCACAGGATCCACAGTTCTGATGGATTGCCTGGCAGATTTCTGAGCCAACCAACAATACTGAGTAGTGATCTTGGCCCTGGCTGCCAATGGCAAGCAGTATGTTTCAAACTAATGATTCTCAGATCATAGTGACAGCACCTTAATCTGCTGAGTCACTCGGTGCCCCATATAGTATATTTATTACATATAAAATGACATTAAAGTGACATGAAAATCAGAAATCCAGAAGATCAAATGACTATTTTGGATAAATTACTATTTAAGCAGTATCAACATTAAAAAACATGAAATCTGTCACTTTATGTGTAATAAATATAAAATGTATCACAGTTTACCTTCATGAATTTAATTATGAGCACAAATGAACTTTTTTGCTTATGATATTCTTCAAGAAATACTATCTGAAACATTCTTATAATCAGGGTTCTAAATTAACACCCGCCAACCCACCAAATGCGGGTAAAATATCATTTTGGCGGGTGTTAATAAAAACTTACTAGCCAATTTTGCCAGTGATGCAAGAGCCATTACATGCATGATACATAAGGCTCCGTTCTCTGTCATTTATCCCCTGGCAGTACTTCCTACATTTTCCATGAACACTATATGCCTTAACGCTATGTCATGACATTATACGCTCTTTGTCTGCGTGCAGTTTGTGGTGAAAATAGCGCGAGAAACGTGCAGCAAAAAATGAGAGTAACTCAGATTCTGATGCCGCTCCTGAAGAAGAAGAGCTCTGAAGACGTGGTTCAAATAATATATATACATAGAAAGATAGATGGATAGATAGATTGATCCCAAACCTGTTTGCACTTTCTGTATATATTTTATGGTATATGTTGTGTTTTTCATGCTAACAATGTTAATAAAATTATCAAATGCATTCAGTGGCCTCATTTCTCTTATTTTTACCGCATAAAATTTGGCTAGTGGAAATTCTGATTGGCCGGTAACTTTAGAGAGTTACCAGCCACATTGACTGGTGATCAAAAAAGTTAATTTAGAACCCTGCTTATAATGTCAAGCAAAGAATTATTAGACATTTTAACTAGATGTTAATTTTAGATTATTTCACTACAATGTATGGAGATGATGGTTTGCGATTATGAAGGAGCCTGACATGCATCAGCATTTGAATCCAGCAGGCGACAAGAGACAGGAGTGATTTGCAAAAACTAGCAGCAGTGCAGGACCATAACGACAACAGAGGGGGAAGCTATTTCAGCACCATTCAACCTCACCCACCTCCTCCATTCTCCAACGGTTAAACAGCTTATTATAGTCCCCAGGCCTGCCAGCAAACCTGTGAAACAGAAAAACACTGAATATTAGCCTTGAAATACAATTAACTTTGCTGTAATATTACTTTTGATAATGGAAAATAGAAATTGCATTCTCTGTGGGAGAGCACAACAGTGCACTTTTGCAGCAGCATCTATAAGAATGCTTTCAAATAAACGCACACAGTAGAACCTCAGTCTTCATCATTAATCTGTTCTAAAGTACCTGATGCTGAAATAACTGAAAGAATGATAACTGAAGTAATATTTCTCATAAGAAAAAATGTAAATCCAATTAATCTGTTCCAGACACTCCAAAATATTAACAAAAATACATTTAATATAGAATAGCTATAATTTTACATACAAAACACAATGAGAAATACATACAAAAGACTAATGAAATGGATAAATGAACATTTAACATCACTCTTATGGGTTTATACTCTGTTTTAGAGTGTGCCAGTGTGGTACAGCCGCAGCCTTTGTTTTGTACACCTGTTCTCATCTGCTAATTATTTTCACACCTGTTTTCAGGTGGTAGTGCTGTGCGGCATCACTTTACTGTGACATGTTTTTGTTTGTTTTGAGCATTATCAACGAGAACCAAAGCCAGAGAAACAAGAAATGAGTGGGTGGATACTTTGTTTTAGCAAAATTAGCGGCGAGTCATGTGGGCATGGCGAGAAAAATGGGGTGGATGAACAATAACTGGGACAAAATTTCCCCAAAATAAGTTGACGATAACAGAATTGTACAATAACCAGGGCAGACGATAACCGAGGTTCCACTGTATACAAAAACAAATTAAATGTATACTAAATAGGAGGAGGAAAAATATTTTTGACACAACGGAAATCAAAAAATGAATCAAATGCAAACATCTCCTCATGGCATCAACATCTCAATCTTATTTTTGAACGGTCACCTTCCAAGGAAGAATGCAATGTAGAAGGTGGAGCTGTTCAGGTTGACGAACTGGAAGAGGAACATCTTGAGAGCAAAGCTGTTCTCCCATTCCGATTCGGTCCGTGGGTGTTCTGGAACACAAACCCAAGACTGTGACCTTTCCCTGTGGATGTTTAGCCATGCTGGCATATGCAAGTCATTAGAGAAGCCCTGATCTGCACATGAGGCCAAAGTTAAGATCAACGTGTTTGAGTCACAGTGGCATTCAGGAATCCACAACCTCCCCTCCCTCAAAAAGCTTGTGGATTAACATTCCATTACTGGGATTGTACACCAACAGGACGTTAACACTTTAGTATTTAGAACTTACCTAGATTAGTGAGCAGATATGCCACTTTTTCATACACCTGGAAAACAGGGATCAAAAATTCCTCAAAACAACTGAAACAAGTAACAGGAAAATCACTTTGCTTATGTTTGCTTACTATGTTTCATTCATACATAACAGCTGTTTATCTTCTTAAACTCCACTGTAGTTTTGGGGGTATTCTCAGAGTCAGTGTATCAACTACGTAAAATAAATAAAAGAACCTTTTGAATTAGCATAACACAAAAATTGTAGGTACTTTGTTTTTTTTGTCCTATAGGATCATCTTGCAACTCTGATTTCTGCCACAAGAGGGTGTCCTTCACCAAGCTGAGTGCTCAGTTCTACTTGTTTGGTACATCAGTAACCTCAATTGTGTTGCATACACTTCAACGTTTAATGCAACTAAAAATGTAGCATGTGGTTTATTTCAAGAAACACATTTAACAAGCAGCTCAAAATAGGTATCAATTAGCATTCTGAGTAGAAAGAAGGGGTTTCAGCTTACATGTGACACCTTTCTTTTGTTTGTAACTTAGACAACAAGTAATGAATCACTGTGTGTGGAGTTTAAGAGGTTATAAAAAAAAGAGGCCCAAAAAAAATGCTTACACAGTATCCATATATAAGCAGGGGGCATAAAGTATTGACTACCTTCAGTTAGTTATCCAAACACATCCTAGTTTCTGTCTGAACATCATCTGGAAAATGACATTCTTGTGTTTAAAACTGTAGCTTCTGAATACTACACAGAGAGCAGATGCTGACCACATTGAGGGACATGATGATCATGAAGTTGATGCAGACTCCGGTGCCAGAGGTGGCAAACTGCCAGTTCTTCTTCACAAACTCCCACTGAAAAGAGGCAAACTTCTCCATGGCAATCAGCCGAAAAACCACCACCGCGAACACGGCTGTCAGCACCAGGGAGATCTGAAACCGAGACAGAAACGATGAGGCTGAATTTTCCATTCATGTGAGGAAATATATGATGATGGAGGATATATTCTAGATCAGGGGTGTCAGACTCCAGTCCTGGAGGCTGGATTCCTGCAGAGTTTGGTGATCTTCCTGATCAACCACACCTGATTCAGCTCAGCAGGTTTAACTGTAGTGTCAGAGCAGAGAAATCACCAAACTGTGCTGCACACCGACCCTCCAGGAATCAAGCAGGAATCAATCAATAAGATTTTATTGGATAATAGACAATTAACAATATTTTATGCATATTAGTGATATAAACAGAACAACAAAACATTACATTAATAAACAAAAGAAACATGGTTGAATAATTAAATATATGAATTTCCATTACAAATTGGACAAAGATGACAAAGATGTTTAAGTCTGGGTTTATATTTTGCAGCTGTTGGCAGAAAACCTCATATCTGCAAATGAATCTTGGTATATTAAAATAATATTAAATATTTCTTGTTCCAATGATCATAAAGTAATGTTTGTAGATGTTTTCAAGTGGCTTAAAGAAAAAGAAGCAGTCACAAGACTTTTCACACTAAAAAAAATACTCAAACCAGCCTTTGGGGGTCTGCAGCTGGCAGAACTCTTTAAGGGAGCTTTATTAAGAGTGTTTTTCTGATTAATTTAATATATATAAGAGCCTGAACTGAAGCAAGGTGCTTTATGGAATAAAATGATGTAGTTAATGGTCCCTCCTGTAAACCCTTCATATCATAGGACTTCTACAGACACCTACAATGTCTGTTCATGTACCAAATTGGATAACTGAGGCACTTTTGCAATGACAATTCAATTAAACATTTACTAATAATCAATATTATTATTGTGTTACAGAGGCTTTGTTATTCCTCATTCCTTCCAGAATTGTCATGGACCCATGTACCTACATATATCAGCCACCAGGGGGAGACAAACATCTGTGGCATCTCAGAAAGGCTGGAGGAACCTCCTTACAGTGTGTGGTGGTGGTACATTACTAGGAGAAGTGGTGTAAGGTGCAGAGTGGCATAATGTGGTACAGTGTGCTAGATTTGATGTTATATAACTTTCAGAGGCTTGGCATAAAAAAACTAGAACAATGTAGGAGGGCAAAGAATTACTTTAACATCATGGGCAACAGAGAACAGGAAGGGAAGTTAATTAGATTAGACCTACCATGAAGAAGATTCCGGACACAGAGACCATGAGGCGGCTGAGTTTGTCCGTGAAGGGCTGGAAAGGCTCTGGTTTGCCTGAGACTGGGTTCACTCTCTCTTTCCGCGAGTATTTCGCTTCAAACTGAGGCCGCAGTTCCTCCTTATTGACACATGCATGCATACATACATGAAGATAATGTGCTTCAGAACATTTTTAGCTTCTTAATGGATGAATGCAACCAGTCTGACTAATCTACACAAGGATGAATGGCATCATCGTTTGTTTTCACTGGGTAACCTGTCCCAGGAAGACCGCAGAGCAGATGATGGAGGCTTTTTCATGTGAGCTAGATGAGCTAGCAGCCTATCTACATCTATTCAAAGATAATGCTTTGCTTAAAGGTAGATTCAGCAATATGAGCATCAAACATAGCAAAGACATTTGTAAAGACACCAACAACACTAGAACTATGAATGGTAAAGACAGCAACACTGAGACCCGCGGTGGGTCTGTACTGAAATGAGACAGTGTTGGTGAGTCTGGATTCTGACGTTGCTGATGTCCAGAATATGTGGGTGTGTTATGTGTGATAATGTTCTTGGTGAGACTACCTTTAAGGCTCAAAAGGCAACAAGAAACAATAGCCAACACATCCTCAGCATCCTTTCATGCTATGGCTGTAAATGATACATGTGTAGGGTCTACAGCAGAAAGCACAGCATGCACCAAACACAACATGAGAACGATAGGAGGCACACTCACAGAACACACCATGACACAGGATTTACACTAAAAGAAACACAACAAACAGCACAGATATTGGCCAAACGCGGTCTTCAATTATTCACAATCTCATGGTTATTGTCAGTCAGGTCAGCAAAGCTCATGTTGCTAATAATAAAAGTTTCATATTAATGTGGAAACACAGAGAAAGTGCTTTTGTTTATAGCTTGAGCTTTTGTAAATGATGCGTTTGTGAATAAGCAAAAGATCACAGTCTCAGCTGACAGTTCTCAAGAAAAGCCTCACCTCCTCCTCCTCCCAGTCAATCAAATCCCAGTCATAGGTAAGCTCTGCCCTCCTTCTCTTCCAGAATTCCAGGAAGACAGTGGCTACAGGATTCAAAAGAGGAAGAGTGTCATGAAAGCTATAATTTCAATAGAGTACCAGAAATTGCCAGTTTAAAGTCAAAGTAGAATTAGTATTACTTCTGAGAACTAAAGACTAAAGTACATACAGTGTAACCTCTGTTATCGTTTGCCCTGCTTATCGTACAATTTGGTTAGCGTCGACTTTTTTCTTAGAAATTTTGTCCCAGTTATTGTTCATCATTTTCGCTGGCATACCCATATAAGTCGCTGCTAATTTTGCGAAAATATAGTATTCACCCATGCTTTCGTCACTCACCCATGCGTTCGTTGTTCATTTTGGCTTTGTTTCTTGTTGATAACAAACTAAAACATGTCACACTATAGTGACGGAGTGCAGTGCTACCACCTGAAAATGGGTACAAAAACAAACAGTGGCCGAGAACCCCAAGAAAAGGTGTACAAAACAAAGGCTACAGCTGGACCACACCTGCACACTCTAAAACAAAGCGTAAACCTGTAAGAGTGATGTTAAATATTCATTTATCCATTTCATTAGTCTTTTGTATTTATTTCTCATTGTGTTTTGTATGTAAAACCATAGTTATTCTATATAAAATAAGGGTGCAGGAAAAAATCGCTTCAAGCTCGAATCGCATTTCTTACATTGAACAATTCAGAATCAATTCTTGTTTTCAAAAAATAGATTTTTTTTGCGGGTGCAGATGTGCCTTCTCAGCCACCATAGTGCTAGGCAAAACAAGGAAGCAGCGTGGGCTATGAACAGGCATGCAAGCCAAGCCACGGTCTTTAAAAGCAATCATTTGGAAACACTTTGGATTTTACCTTCAACCCGGCCCGGGTAAGAAAGGGCTTGACGTGACTCATGTGATTTGCAGAGACTGCAATGGTAAAGTAAAGTATTTAGTTTCGATTTGAAAGAAACGGAAAAAAATCGATTTGTGACCCCAAGAATCGATTCTGGATCGATTTGTTTGATTCCCAAAGATTCGCAGCCCTAATATAAAATGTGTTTTTGTTCATATTTTGGAGTGTCTGGAACATATTGATTGGATTTACATTATTTCTTATGAGAAACATTGCTTCAATTATCATTCTTTTCAGTTATCATCAGACAGGTCAGAACCGACCTGGCACAACCCCTCACCACCAGACCACCCACTAGATTAGTTGAAGATCCACCATTTTGGTCTGTTGTGTTTACAAGCACTGTGCCTAAATGTCAAGCGCTATGGCTACAGGCAAGTCACACATGAAGTGTTGTGTTGTTGGCTACAAAGTGTTGTGTGTGTGTGTGAGAGAGAGAGAGAGAGAGAGAAAGAGAGAGAGAGAGAGAGGGAGAGAGCCAAAAAGCAAAATATCTAGTGTTGGAAAAACAGCTCAGGGTGGAACACATATGGTTGGATAGTGCCTCTGTGTTCTGTCATTTTCACGTGTGGTAAACCCTCAGCTTAAACGCAGGTGTTGGGGTGTAGCCAGCAGCAATTTATTTGCATAAAATTGACAGAGCCCTTAAATGGCTCATTGTGAAAGAGTAGAGCTGGTGACATCTCTTTATGCGAAAGTGATTTTGTACAAAGAAAAGATGAACATGTTTTGTATAGCTCATAGACCTTTTCTAACTTGTTTAAAAAGAGGTATACATGTCTCCTTTCAAATAAAATGCTACAGCTTCAGTGTCAGAGGGACCAATTAGTAAAGATGCTGTCAAAAAAAAAATACAATTAAATGTAAAAAGAATATAGCAACCAATGGTCAGTAAATAAATTATTAAATTAATAAACAAGTCCACCAAAAATGAGTTTAGATAATAAAGATGTTTTCCTCTCATAATAAGAGAAAGAGAGAAAACACTGTGTACATATGTCTGTCATATGAAAACAATGCTTTTGCCATTTGTAGCCTTCTATATCATTTGAACTCTTTACATTGTGTAAGGTCTTCATGGTGAATGGAATGACAGAACTGGTTCTATAGTATATTCTGTTACACAGGCTGAACTGATGTAATACTCAAAATGACTGCAGAATGAATGTACTGCTCACTGTATCAAATTCACAAGATCTGTGTCGTCTCCGTGCAGAGTTATCAAGTAGCACTCCCTCAATGTTGAAAGAGCAGTTTAATATAGCTTGACCCACTTTTACTTAAAGCAAGAGACAGAAGAGAGGGAAAGAGAGAGAGCGACAGACAGACAGTGAAACAGAGAGCGAGAGAGAGAGAGAGAAGTGTGTGTGAGAGAGAGATTTATAGACAGAAAGAAAGACAGAGAGAAGTGAGAGAGAGGGAGAGAGAGAGAGGGAGAGAGAGAAAGAAAGACAGATAAAGAGAGAGACAGAGGTTCTCAGTGAACTTGGCAAATATTAATTAAGAAATATTAATGATTAACAGACAAATATTGAATATTAATTAACAAACACACACAAGGCCATGAATTAAAATAAGCAAGCGAGCATTGTTCGTTTTGAATATTAATATTCACTCTGAAGTCTATAAAAACATTTTCATTTAATGTTTTTTGTTGTAAAGATATCTGCATATCTGCTGGCTAGGTTCACACTGAGGTTATAAGTGGTGTTTCAGCCTGCACTTAACATTTACATACATCCATGCTAAAGTGACAAGCCTATTTATAACTCAAAGATAAAGAGCGGCTGAAATGGACGTGATCATTGAATTACGACAGGTTTTGGTGAATAAACCACATACATGTCAGAAGTGGCCTTCAGGGTCAATAAGAAAATACAGTGGTAACCCTACTTACGAGCATCCCTACTAACGAGTATTCCAGGTAATGAGTCGAGATCTCTGAATATTTTTGTTCCAGGTAACAAGTAAAATTCCAAGTAACGAATAGCGTAAATTTCTTCAAGTATGCCAAACCGCTAGGGGCGCTGCGGTCGTAGCATCTCCTAGATGCTACCGTAGAAGAAGAGGTCAGTCATTACCTTTGACTGCTGTCCAGTAAAAGTGAAAGCGATGCTAAGGTAGCAAAAGGTAGTGAACAAGAAAGTTAGATAAATTTTACTTTTACTTTTCATATGTGTAACCATACACGTACACCCGTCCTCCTGTCCTCCTTAGCCGCCAGCCTTCACAAGCACCACCGGTCTCCCTCTCATTAGTGGTCAGCCTACATGACGTTGTCGTCGTCTCATTTATGTTTTAAAAAACCCATATAAACACATTATTTAGCATATTAAAGTATACTGTATATTGGCCGGCTGACACGAATTAATCAGTTTTACATGTATTCTAATGGGGAAAATGCATCCAGCTAACGAGCAAACCAGCTAACAAGCTCAGCTCCTGCACAGATTAAACTCATAAGTACGGTTACCACTGTACAAGGGATGTCTCTTATTTATTCATAGTAATGAATGAATGTTACACTTACATAGCACCTAGAATGATGCTTTACAATCAACACACTTCTTTTATATACTTAGAACTCAACCACACACACTGGCGAGAAGCGGCAGCCAATCACGCACAGCATCTCAACCGGAGTTAACCGTCCACCCGCAGGACTGCA
>BRDA01014619.1:13241-23581 GCA_036984385.1 Crenuchus spilurus | reverse complement strand
TAAACGTCGTCATTGTGTGTTTATTTACTAATTTTTTAGTATGTAACACTAAAGACCTAAAAAAGAAAATCCAATACAGAGAGTGTCACCTGTACGTCGATTCTACTTTTAAAGTCTGGGGAGGTACTAAAGATTCACCCTCTTGAACGTTTAAACGTCCCACAAGTTTATGAATACTAAAAGAAAAAATCCAGAAATCACAATGTATGATTTTTTAATCATTTATTTGTGTGTTACTGCTGCAAATGAGTATTTGAACACCTGTGAAAAGCAATGTTAATATTTGGTACAGTAGCCTTTACAGAGGTCAAACATTTCTTGTAGTTTTTCACCAGGTTTGCACACACTGTAGCAGAGATTGTGGCCCATTCCTCCACACAGATCTTCTCCAGATCAGCCAGGTTTCTGGGCTGTTGCTGAGAAACACAGAGTTTGAGCTCCCTCCAAAGATGTTCTATAGGGTTTAGGTCAGGAGACTGGCTAGGCCACTCCAGAACCTTGATATGCTTCTTACAGAGCCACTCTTTGATTATCCTGGCTGTGTGCTTTGGGTCATTGTCATGTTGGAAGACCCAGCCACGACCCATCTTCAATGCTCTAACTGAGGGAAGGAGGTTGTTCTCCAAAATCTCGCAATACATGACCCCGGTCATCCTCCCCTTAATACAGTGCAGTCGTCCTGTCCCATGTGCAGAAAAACACATGATGCTTCCACCCCCAAGCTTCACAGTAAGGATGGTGTTTTTGGGATGGTACTCATCATTCTTCGTCCTCCTCATACCAGGTGCACTGAGGCCGGGTAAATTGAGGGTAGATCCGCGGTCCACCTCGATGGAGGAATGGGGCTCCAGGGCTCCAGAGCCTTCCAAAGGTAACGATTCTGTTCATCTATCCGTGGATAAAATATCTAAGGCCTGGGTGCAATGGTGTGGGAACCACAGGGGTTTTAAGGTCCTAGGGCCAAGCCGGGCCCGGTGCACTGAGGCCGGGTAAATTGAGGGTAGATCCGCGGTCCACCACGGGTGGAGGAATGGAGCTCCAGAGCTCCAGAGTATTCCAAAGGTAATGGTTTTGTTCATGTATTCATTCATTCATTGTTCATTTAAGCAGGGGAACCTTCCTTGCCATGCATGACTTTAAACCATGACATCTTAGTGTATTAGCCACAGTAACCTTGGAAACAGTGGTGCCAGCTCTCTTCAGGTCATTGACCAGCTCCTCCTGTGTAGTTCTGGGCTGATTCCTCACCTTTCTTAGGATCATTGATGTACCACGAGGTGAGATCTTGCATGGAGCCCCAGTCCGATGGAGATTGACAGTCATGTTTAGCTTCTTCCATTTTCTAATAATTGCTCAGTTGATCTTTTTTCACCAAGCTGCTTGGCAATTGCCCCGTAGCCCTTTTCAGCCTTGAGAAGGTTTACAATCTTGTCTCTAGTGTCTTTGGACAGCTCTTTGTTAGTAGTTGGGAGTCTTACTGATTGTGTGGGGTGGGCAGGTGTCTTTATGCAGCTATCAACCTCAAATAGGTGCTTCTAATTTAGAATAATAAGTAGAGTAGAGGTGGACTTTTTAGAGGTGGACTAACAGGTCTTTCAGGGCCAGAATGTTTGCTGATTGGCAGGTGTTCAAATACTTATTTGCAGCAGTAACTCACAAATAAATTATTAAAAAATCATACATTGTGATTTCTGGATTTTTTTTCTTTTAGATTATGTCTCTCACAGTGGACATGCACCTAAGATAAAAATTGTGGGAGAACTTGCAAATTCGCAGGGTGTTCAAATACTTATTTTCCTCATTGTGTGTGTATATATATATATATATATATATATATATATATATATATATATGTGTGTGTTACTCCTTTTATTCATAAACTTGTGGGACGCTTAAACGTTCAAGAGGGTGTTAAAAATAGATATATATATATATATATATATATATATATATATATATATATATATATATATATATATATACAGGTGCATCTAAAAAAAATTATATCATTAAAAATGGTTGGTCTATGGTGTTGGTCCATTGTGTTATATCAAGTCCAAAGTCAGCGCATCCATCTACCAGGACATTTTAGAGCACTTCATGCTTCCATCTGCTGACAAGCTTTTTGGAGATCTGGATATTATTTATATAGCAGCTTGGCACCTGCCCACACTGCCAAAAGTACCAACACCTGGTTTAATATCCACAGTATCACTGTGCTGGGCAGTAAACTCACCTGACATAAACCCCACAGAGCATCTATGGGCTATTGTCAAGAGGAAGATGAGAGACACCAAACCAAACAATTGAGGAAAAAAAAGGAGCCATGACAAGTACTGAGTGTATATACTGTACATACTTCTCAGAAGAACAACATTTACGTATTAAAATTATATTCTGAATTGGCTGAAAATTATGTTTTGAATTATGTTAATAATATTCTAATTTGTTGAGATGCACCTCTCTCTCTCATTTTCAAGTTATTCCAAAAAAGAAACAGTTCTGAGCATGTGCGTCCAAACTTTTGACTGGTACTGTCACTTTACATAAATGTTGCACAAACATACAGGATGTTTCATGTCTGCACTCTAAATTGTGCATTCACACCTGAAATAGGATTAAACATCACCAATGTCACTGGATACTAAAGGAGGGTGTGTGATGAGACTACAGGTAGTTGATCTGAGTTCATTAATGAGTTCTGCTTTCTAACAAAGCAGTGACTCAATCAGTGAAATCAGGTGTGGTGTTACGTGACTGGAACAAATACCTGCAGAAACTGTATCCCAGCATGGAAACAGCTGAGGATCAATGTCTTAAGGAGTACCAACAGTATTTTACTTGTGTCCTGTTGGCAGACTGTCAGTGTTTACAGTGTTACTAAGACCAAAAGTCATAACAGGGCAGCATTTGTCATAATAGAGAGAAATATAAAACAACATGAAGCAGATTATTATCAAGACTATTTACAGTGGAACCTCATTATCGTTAGCTCTGGTTATCATACAGTTCGGTTATTGTCAACTTTTTTTCGGAAAAATTGCATGAGCATGAGTGAGTGCCAAGATCAGTGCTGAGAAGAAGAGGTTGTGCATTGAGGCTATGTAACATTTGCCTCAATCTTTTTTCAATTTTGCCTCAATTTTGAAAAGGAGGAAGAAACAAACCTCCTTGGACAGGATTTTATTGAAACGCTCTCCAATTGAAAGCGAGGAAAGTGAAGGCAAATAATTAATAATAATAATAATAATAATAATAATAATAATAATAATAATAATAAAATTAAATAAAATACTTTATCATTAAAGTATAAAATAATGTGTAAGTTAAATGTAGCAATAAATTGTAGCATTAAGTGTGTTGCAAGAAAGTTAAGCAATAGAGCACAAAATGAAAAACCAACTCAACCTCCTCTGCCAATCTCCTCCACCTCCGCCAGCATCTTCATCTGATCTTCAAGATAAATATACTTAATAACACCAGTTAATCTCTTTATATTCTCTTTTATTATGTATTATTATTTATACATTATTTGTTTTATAACATAACAAAACACAAAAAAAAATGAGTGTGGTTTTTGGGGGGCTGGAGCGGATTAATAGCATTTCCATTAATTTTGATGGAGAAATTTAATTTGATATACAAGCAAATTATGTTATGAGCTCAGTCATAGAACCAATTAAGCTTGTAAGTCAAGGTTCCACTTTATTTTTATTGTAATACTTGTTTGATCTACTCTACCACACACTTGATTTAGTGCATTCACTTCTGTAACAGAAATTAAGTGCTTAATAATTAGTTTATGAGCTGAATTTGGTATGTAAAACAGGGGTTTCGTGTCTTGCACTCCTCTGACTTATATCTGCTTTTCTTTCTGTCACGTGTTCACTGTGTAATCCTGTCTGTTGGTGATTGCTGGAGAGAGGGTTTAGGTGGGAAGTGGGAGTATTTTGATGACCCGCTCAGGTGCACAGGGAGCACAAGGACACAGCACAGGGACGTGTACGCACCTTCCCATGCACTGCCTGACTGACCAATCAGCAGCCGCTCATGCTGGCCATAATAATTAAGCAGAGACAGACAACACAGTGGAGGAGCTGTGGAGAGACAGACACCATGTGACTAGCAGAGACATGCAGAGACAAACTGGAGGGAGAAGTGTGGATTAAAGAGAAAGTGTTCTAAACCTTAACATACGTTCTTCATGTCTAAAAGACACTTTACATACATTAATATGTCATTATAAGATGTATATGTGCATTTATAAAGCATGGATCTGGAGTGGAGAGCTAAGAGTAATACATTTTTCAGGGAGATGAAGCAGAAAGTGGGGGTTAGGTGTTTTAGAACAAGCAGTGCAATTGACTATGATTAATGTGACCAAACAACAAGTTTATCTAGATTCCTAATTTCACATACTCACTCTGAGGTCTTCTTAAAAAAGACCACAGCAGATTTTAAGTGTGCACTGTGTGGAACTAGCATGGTACATTTGAGGGTGGGGATTTGTGAAGGATTTGTAGTTCTTTGGCCAATCTGATCTAGTCCAGAGCTGAGTGAGGGGGTCACTGGTATTAAAATATTAACATGAAAATCCCTCAGTGCTGTCCAAGGACTGATTTTAATCAGAAAAACATGTCTGTTGCAAACAGACAAGGAAGCCAAATGAAAAGAAGAGTGTGGGTGGTGTTATTATTTTTTTTAATGAGGAAAATCAAGAGAAAACAAGATTAAAATGGAAATACCATGCAAGCCATGCCCAGAGAGAATGCACAACCAAGCCAAGCATGAGCTGAAAATGTGCTCCAACACACACCCGTCAGTCTCAGACTACTACTAATTACCGAAACTCATATTTACACTATTTTCCACCAGATGTAGCTGTTCAGTCAAGCCAAGTTTAGCTTCTTTAGTTTAGAAGTGAAGCTACAAGGCTAATATTGCTCATAAACACTAGAACTCAATAGCCACCTGAATAGTCCAGTCATTTCCATTAAAACACATTCATCAAATGGAGAAGTTTAGGACGCGGTGTGACTTTGAGCTGCATAAGATACAAACAAATGCCATGTCTGCCCTCTTTGACAGTCAACTAAGAGTAGAAATTGCTGAAATTTTAGCAAATATGATTCGCAGTCTTCTACTATAATCTCTATACTTTTATAATTTTATTCTAGCTATTGAGTATCCTTCCAGTTAAATAAGAAAAATATTTAATATGAAAAATATGCAAATATGATTGAACATTGAATTGAATATAAAATACATTATTTTATTAACTCTAACTCTAAACCCTATTCCTAAACCAATCCTAACCCTAATCCTAATTCTCAACCAAAAACCTAAACCGTATTCTAAATCAAATCTGTAAATAAAATAACATTTATAACAAACTTTATCAAATGTTCTGCAAATAAACAAGACAGATGTCTCAGGTGCTAAAAAAGGCCAGGCTAGAATATAATAAATGTTAAAATTGACTATTTGCCACATAGTAATGCTTACAAGGCAAGTTTTACTGACATGAACATGGCAATGCAATTAAATGCACCAGCTTTATATACTTGATAAAGGACAACAGTAAACAGTGAAAACCAACCAGTGACAGAGAATTAATGATGGACGTAATTCAATAACCTCAAAGGTATCAGACCTACATGACACATTTCCTCATTTAAAAGCTATAAACATCAAGATTAATGACTGTAACACATGTAGAGAAATGAATACAGACCATAGGCATAGTAAAGATGCTGACACAGCACACTCAGAGTGAGCTAATGAACAAGCTGGAATAGTTGTTTGATGGACAGTCCTGTGGGGAGATTATCTCTGGGAGCTTACCCATCTTAGACTTGCCATCCTCATACTTGGTGCGCTGTAGAACATGATGCACTATTCTGCTTCTAGTGGAGTTGGAGAAGAAGGAGTCCCTGTTGTTGATGGTAAAACTACAAGAGAAAGAAAAGGTAAATAAATTCACCTTCTGAAACGTTCTATCCAAGCTAATGCAGAGAAGGTTATTGCTATTTCTAGGTTGCTCCAAAAGGATTTAAATCCAAAGACTATTGTATGCAGGCAGATGGCAGAGCTTTTATATACCCACAATGTTTCCTTATATTACATTCAGTACATTTAGTCGACATGCACAATCAGAATGGTTGACAATTGAATGGCACTTAAAAAAAATATTTTCTTCTGCAAAGTGCATCTGTGGAAGTGCTTAGCATGCAGTATATCAATGTAAATGAAACACTCAAAGGTTAAGAGGGCACTGATCAGACAGTGTATTCTGTAAATGGCTTAATCTACTAACAACCAGCTGACAGGGGGTTAGAGTGAGAGCTGGATGGAGCGACAGAGAGAAAGGGGCACTGAGAAACGGAAAAAGAGAAAAAATACAACAGAGAGAGGGAGAAAGAAAAAAGAAAGATAATGAGACAAACAGCGAGAGAGGGAAAGGGGAGGAGAGAAAAAAAAGTGAAAGAGAGACTAAGAGAGATTATGAGAGATACAGACAGACAGACAGAAGGAAAGAGAGAAAGCAAGAAAAAGAGCGAAACAAGAGAGGGAAAAGTGGGAGAGAGAAAAAGAAAGCAAGAGACTAAGCAATAGAGGCTAAGAGAGACTATGAGACAGACAGAGAGAGAGAGACAGAGACAGAGAGAGAGAGAGAGAGAGAGAGAGAGAGAGAGAGAGAGAGAGAGAGAGAGAGAGAGAGAGAGAGAGAGAGGTTAAGAGTGAGAGAGGGACAGAGCCTCAGAGAAAAAGAAACAATGAGAAACATGAAAAAATTAAGCACAGGGAGAGTAAGAGAAAAACAGAGAGAGAGAGAGAGAGAGAGAGAGAGAGAGAGAAATAAGAGAGAGAGAGACTAAGAGACATATGGCAACATAACTATTAAAACAGATCCTGTAGGGCCGCAAGTGGCTCAACAGGCTAAGACGCTGACACTATGACCAGAAGATCATGAGTTCGAAATCCGGTCATGCTGTTTGCCATCAACAGCCGGGGCCCAAGAGAGCAAAAATTGGTCATACTCTCTCTGTGTGGGTAGATGGCGCTCCCACTCTCCCCATCACTCACACATTGCAATGTCTGCTGGCTCAGGCATCTACTGATTGGTCCATTCGGAGCTGGGAATCCTGCACTTTCCTCCGAGCGTGCTGGCTCCCCAGTGACAGTGTATCAGTGGTAGTTTGAAAAGACGCGGTGGCTGCTTCACACGCAACAGAGGAGGCTTCTGCTTGTCTTCACCCTCCTAGAGTCAGGGACATTTCAAAAGTGATGGGGAGAGTCTTAATGAATGCGAAGTGTTAATTGGCTACTACATTATGAAGGGGATAAAAAAACCAAATCCTGTTTCATAATGTTTCTCTACTATTTTCTTCTACCTTCACACACACAAACACACACACGTGTGCACCCATGCACACACATGCACGTGCACACACAATCTGTCTCACAGTGTGAGGTTGACAGTAGTAAATATAGAGAGGGCAGCTCAGGATGT
Source organism: Crenuchus spilurus (assembly GCA_036984385.1). Taxonomy (NCBI): domain Eukaryota; kingdom Metazoa; phylum Chordata; class Actinopteri; order Characiformes; family Crenuchidae; genus Crenuchus; species Crenuchus spilurus. The sequence continues at coordinate 16,068 of BRDA01014619.1, read as the reverse complement.
CCCTGTTTTTTTTAATGTTTACCACCCCATCACTCCACGTCTGTGCCAAAGAGATTAACATGTGCCGGCCTGACTCAACCAATTCCCAGAAAAAACACAACCCATGCACACACACACATTCACACACACACACAAACGTCTGTCTGAAGCCTCAAAATTCTCCCTTACCGAGCATAAACTCTGCCTTAACCAACTCCGCCTGACTCGGGCAAAGTCTGACCCGGTGTGACTGCGTCAGTGTGAAGTGACTCAAAGGCAGCCAGAAATACACACACCTACTCACACACTGTGAAGCATCACAGCAATGGTGTCAGAGTAAAGTGCTAGTCACTCTGAAAGTGGGTCGACGGTGAGAAAGTGGATGTGGATGTGATATTTCATGCTATTTTAGAACGACAGTCGTTTTGCCAAAGTTTGGGAACCTTTTGGATCCATTGAAAATGAGTTAACATATCTAAACGAGATCACACAGAAACACACACTGTTCTAAAGTCTACATGTGCTCAGTGTTCTGTGGAGAACTGTAGACTAAAATGAAAGAGGAACAGAATATTTAGTAGCAGTCAAGGTGAATGGATATTAGGATATTAGTGTTTGTGATGCAAATGAGGCTCACTGATGCATTCTGGCTCTGCTGAAGGGGGCGGTGTAGCAGTCTGTCTCCTCCAGGTCAGGCAGAGCCTCTTTATCCAGCTTCATCGGGTTTCTCGGCAGCCAGCTCTTCACCTGACGACATCTCAAATGAAAACGACTACAGAGAGAGAGAAAGAGAGAGAGAGAGACGAGAGGGAGCAACAATATAAAGCAGAAGGTTTTGACAGAAATGCCAAGAAGTGGAATAAAAATGCTAACACGATTTGTAATTTTGCATTTTTCTTCAGAGGTTTCAAATTAAATGAGATTTTAAATGAAGGTCAGAAGTTTCCAGTGGGAGCATATTCACTGACTTGGCTAAAATAGATGGAGAACATGTCTATCCAGCTTCTTACTGAGCGACCTTTGGGTGTCGTATTCAAATCTAACTCTAAAATAACTTCTGGAATTCTCTTTGGAATCTAAAATAACTCTTTGGAAGCTTCAAAGACTTGCAGAAATAAACTGCTGGCTAGAAGAAATAAAGTCTGCAACAATTCAAAATCAAATCCAGAAATAGGTACTGCTTCTGGCTAAACTGAACAGGAGATACAGCAGATCCAATCCCGAGAGACCCCAAACTTAATCCAGAAATATTCATCTTTTACCTAAACTCTCCATAATCTCCACAGTCAATATACAGTCTTATGGTATACCAATACTGACAATCTTTAATATATAGATGTTTAAATCTATTTAAAGTATATTATGATTCAGATTAATCATAAATGAGCCCTTAAGAAGCCTGAAAACAGGATATTTTGGATATGTTTGGTTCACTTCATAACACAAATAAGGGGTCACAATAAACACAGTCTGCTTAAACTAATACAGCACAAAAATTGTATGTTTTCATGTTTTTACTGAACACAACATGTAAATGTTCACAGTGCAGGGTGGAAAAAGTATGTGAACCTTTGGATTTAATAACTGGTTGACCCTCCTTTGACAGCAATAACCTCAACCAAACGTTTCCTATAGTTACAGATAAGACCTGCACAACAGTCACAAGGAATTTTGGACCATTCCTCTTTACAAAACTGTTTCAGTTCAGCAATATTCTTGGGATGTCTGGTGTGAATTGCTCTCTTGAGGTCATGCCACAGCATATCAATCGGGTTGAGGTCAGGACTCTGGACCACTCCAGAAGATCTATTTTCTTCTGCTGAAGTCATTCTGTTGTTGATTTAATTCTATGTTTTGGGTCAATGTCCTGTTGCATCACCCATCCTCTGCTGAGCTTCAGTTGATTTACAGACGGTCTTAAATTTTCCTGCAAAATGTCTTGATAAACTTGGGAGTTCATTTTTCCATTGATAAAAGCAATCGATCCAGGCCCTGAGGCAGCAAAGCAGCTCCGAACCATGATGCCCCCTCCACCATATTTCACAGTTGGGATGAACTATTGATGATGGTGTGCTGTGCCTTTTTTCTCTCCACACATAATGTTGTGTGTTCTTTTCATACAACTCAGTTTTACTTTCATTTGTCCACAGAATATTTTGCCAATAGTTCTGTGGAACATCCAGGTGCTTTTTTGCAAACTTGTAAATTTGTCAAAAAAATGTTAGCATGTGCCAGAAATTTCTGTGTCTTTAGCTGACACTCTAAGATTTTTCTTCACCTCGTTGGACATTCTGTGCTGTGCTCTAGCAGCATCTTTACAGGATGACCACACACATGGAGAGTAGCAACAGTGCTGAACTTTCTCCATTTGTACACCGTCTGTCTTACTGTGGACAAATGAATAACAAGGCTTTTATAGATACTTTTGTAACCCTTTCCAGCTTCAACAATTTTAGGTCTAACAACATAGGTCTTCTGAGAGCTCTTTTATGTGTGGCATGGTTCACATCAGGCAATGCTTCTTGAGAACAGCAAACTCAAAACTGGTGTGTGTTTTTTATAGGGCATGGCAACTTTAACCAGCACATCCAATCGCATCACATTGTTTGGCTCCAGGTTGGCTGACTCGTGTCTACAATTAGCTCTTGGAGAAGTCATTAGCTTAAACATTCACATACCTTTTTCATGTGGCACTGTGAATGTTTACAAGTTGTTTTTAATACAGACATGAAAACATGTTTTATGCTGTTTTAGTACAAACCGGATTCCAAAAAAGTTGGGACACTAAACAAATTGTGAATAAAAATGTAATGCAATGATGTGGAGATGCCAACATCTAATATTTTAT
>BRDA01014619.1:0-13141 GCA_036984385.1 Crenuchus spilurus | reverse complement strand
TGTATATATATATATATATATTTTTTTTTTTTTTTTTTTTTTTCCTATGATTTTTGTTTTTGATCACTGAAGACGGATGTTTTTTGAGAATGTTTAGATGGGCAAACTGCTACTGCTCAGTTATTTTTCATGTATCACTCCAATAATCTCATCTCAAGACTATACTTGTCTTTCAGAGACAGTGGTGTAGCTATGAGATTGTAAACAAACCAGCTGCCATCACACAAAAATCTGGTGCTCTGTATTTTGTACAAAATGCATGCTCTCTCTGTGAGGTTTTATTACTCATACTGGATTGGCATGCTCTTATGAGAAATTGCTTTTGCCTTCTTGAGTGCATGGAGTATTTTTGGAAAATGCTATTGGTGTGGATTTAGAATTTAGAAGCACATAATCATGACTAAATGCAGTGAATTTGATCTCCATATTTAACCAAATTCAGGCAGTGAAACATAAATACACATTAGGGGGAGTGAGCACACTTGCCCAGAGTGGTGGGCAGCGCTATCCTTGGTGCCATGGGAGCAGTTGGGAGTTTGGTGCTTTTCCATTGAGTACTTCAGTTATGTCTTCAGTGGACTGAACTAAAGACTTTCTGGTAACATGATACGTTCCTTAACCACCAGACCATGGTTGACCCCTCCCTAAGATTTAATATTTCCAGATACATGTGGACAAGGTCTGAGAAACCAACCCAAAATATAAAGACACATTATGTCCAGAAGAGCAGAAGTGTGCCTATATGATATCTATTTATTTTCACTCAATCAGTGTACATTTACACAGAGTTGTTTGTGTTTGAGAGACAGAGGAAGGCAATGAGAGAGAGACGGGCACCTGAAAGGCATCCTGATGTTCATTTGCTCAGCATATTTACATAACGTGTCCCACGGAGCATGTATCTTCACAAACATGATATCATTATTGGTGAGAGAGGGCTGAAAGACAGAAAGAGTGGCAGACATTACTTACCATTAAGGATCTGCACCACAAACACCTCATTTCACCTCACAGGTTAAGAAGGTTAAGCTTATAAAGGTTATTTTCACTGTAACTCAGTCGTTTGCAGAGTGGTGCTGAATTAGAGCAAAGTTTTAATGATTTACAATTCCTTTAAAGAGAAGCGGAAAAGCTTTCTGGAGCATGTGCATGAATATTTTGTGAAGAAGACAGCTGTCCCACATGCCCAACTGTCTCTGCAAAAATAGAACAGTTTGCTGATGTTCATTTGCTTCTTTCCACTGTGTGTTAACTTCTAAAAATAAGATATCCTCTCTTTTCTTCCAAACCCCAACAGAAGCCCCTCTGCTTTTCACTCAGTTCACACATTTCTCACCATTATTTTCCTCTGTCGGCCAGTCTCTGGCTATGTCTCAATTTTAGTCTCAAAGATGAGGACAAACATATTCACAAGCACCCCAGACTGTGGAGTCTCTCTGCAGAAGAGGAAGAGGACTCTGGATGTAATTCTGAGTTTTAATCAGAAAACAGTCAAGTGGAATCCCTGTGCTAGTTTATTATCTGGCTCAGATCTGTTCTAAAAGCGGCTCGACCCGCCCTCTGCCATCTTTTTAGTTCAGAACCAGCAGTCTTAAACACCACATGTTCTGAAACATCATACAGAAGTCAATTACCAGAAACATAACAGTGGAAAAACACGCTGCAAAATGTTATGATGCACAACAACACTGCATTTCCAGCATGTACTGTGACAGAAAGTACTGAAAGTTAAAGTAAGCTGCATGAAATTAAAAGAACCAACTCATTGAGAAGGTGCAGAGTGTTATTTAGCTCAAAAAATGGAGACCTAGTTTTCTGCAGGTGCTTCTGCATAAGTAAATATAGTGTGGCTCATACGTACACACACTGAGGTACAGGACATAAGATATTTAAAAATAGTATCCATAAGGACAGATGATGATGATATTTGAGGAAGAGTGTAGTCTTAGTATCAGCTACAATGATCATGCAAACTATGTGCTTTCCTTACCTCTGAGCCTTACTCCTGTTTTCCATCCACATTTTACATCATACAGAATATCATTCCTATATTATTTAACCCTCTCCCTAGTACTGTCAGTGGGCTGTGCTTGTGGATGAGCGGACACAGTGTGTGATCCAGAAACAAAGTGTTTTATTATAAACTCAAACAAAAGCACTGTGGCTAAGAAAGCAAGACTTAGCTATGAACTAATGACAATAAGGTGACATGACAATTCTGTGAAAGAAAAAATCCAAACGAGACATGGGGAAACGTAAACATAAACATGACCAAGATGGTGACAGACCAAACAGAGGCGGGGCCTGAGATGTGGCAGAGGAAGGAGGGTCACAAATACAGTCGACTCCAGAATTTCTGGAATTGGTACAAATGAGCTAAGAAGGTTTTAAAATGTCTTCAAGCTTAAAAAATCCAAGCATTATCTTTATTTCTCAAAAAAAGTTAATTTAGTATATTATATTCAAGGGGTGTCCAAATCCAGTCCTGGAGGGACAGATTCCTGCAGAGTTTGGTGATCTTCCTGATCAAACACACCTGATTCAGCTCAGCAGGTAATGAGCAGGTTTAATTATAGCATCAGAGCAGAGAAATCACCAAACTCTGCAGGGATCCGGCCCTCCAGGACTGGATTTGGACACCCCTGTTATATACCATACATTTCCCAATATAATAATATATTTTTTTCAATTTAAACAGTTTTACAAAGTTACTGATCCAAAATGACACTTCACACCGAGTGTCTGATTCTTTTCTGCTTGGCTGCAGGTACAGGGAGGGCGATATCAAGGCTTTCCATTTTCAAGCTTTCAAAGTAGATTATTAAAGTCTTAATGAGCTCAGAAAAATGTATAATAATATATCATCTCTCCAGCGTCTTCCCCAGGTCTCCTCCCAGCTGGACATGCCCAGAACACCTCACTTGGGAGGCATCCAATAGGCATCATTACCAGGTGCCCGAACCACCTCAACTGGCTCCTCTCGACATGGAAGAGCCATGGCTCTACGAGCCTTTACCGGATGTCTGAACTCTTCACACTGTCTCCAAGGGACACCTTTACGAAGGAAGCTTGTTTTAGCTGCTTGTATCTGTGATCTCGGTCATTACCCAAAGCTCAGGACCAGCTGAGGGTTGGAATGTAGACTGACTGGTAAACAGAAAGCTTTGTTTTCTGGCTGAGCTCTCTCTTCACCAGAACAGACCAGTACAGAACAGCATCACTGCAGACACTGAACCATCTGTCTGTTGATCTCCCGCTCCCTCTTACCCTCACTCATGAACAAGACCCAGAGATACTTAAACTCCTCCACTTGAGGCAAGGACATCCTCCCAACCCGGAGAGAGCACTCCACCGTTTCCCGGCTGAGTAACATGGTCTCTGATTTGGAGGTACTGATTCTCATCCCAGCCACTTTACACTCAGCTGCAAACTGGTCCAGAGAGAGCTGGAGGTTCTGGTGTGATGAAGCCACAGGACCACATCATCTGCACAAAGCAGATATGGAATCCTGAGGTCACCAAACTGGACACCTTCCTCCACTTGGCTACGCCGAAAAATTCTATCCATAAAAAATGATGAACAGAATTGGTGACAGGTGGCAGCCCTGCCAATAAAAGAAGAGAACAAGGAGAAGGAGGGTGTAGAAGGTGCGGTCTGCAGTGACACTTCACACCGAGTGTCTGATTCTTTTCTGCTTGGCTGCAGGTACAGGGAGGGCGATATCAAGGCTTTCCATTTTCAAGCTTTCAAAGTAGATTATTAAAGTCTTAATGACCTCAGAAAAATGTATAATAATATATCATCTCTCCAGCGTCTTCCCCAGGTCTCCTCCCAGCTGGACATGCCCAGAACACCTCACTTGGGAGGCATCCAATAGGAGTCTAACCTCAACTGGAAACCAGTCTGACTTAATGCCAGCAATGCAGACCAAGCTCCTGCTACATTTGTATAAGGAAGATTTTTGGGAAACAGCCCAAAAATGTAAACATTGCTGAATGTACTCTGTAAGCTGGGTAGTTAATTGTTTCACTCAGTGTAATATTACCTTGATCATAGATCTCTATTCTATTAGTGTATCAAGCAAGTAAACAAGAAAAGCCCCTTTTATACATATTTTTTTTTCTATATAATTAACAAGGTTGTCCATAATTCTGGAGACACTGTACTTTTCACTCTCTTTGACAAAACTTTTGACTTTTCACTGTCAACTGAGAGAACATAATGCCTTTCTAAAACATGTCCTCCTGAAAAGCATCTCTATTTTGGAAGTTTCTCCTCAAAAGCTCCTGCATTTTTGTAATACAGAGATGCAATAGGTGCTCAGAATGACTCAACAGATGTTCAAAGTGGCTGTGCTGTGTAGGTTTTGAAATATGACTGACTGTACCTCTTTCTCGAGCATCAGTCCCTCGGCGCGCAGATTCCTCTCAAAAGTACATCTCTTCTCAACCTGAGGGCTGGACTTCTTATACACCAGGATGTAGTCGATCCGCTTCTTCCCATCTCGAAATGTAAGTCCAGAAGGAATTGCTGCATTATTCCCCTGAAAGTGATGATATGCATTAGCCCAAGGGAAAGTCCTTTCATCATAATTAACAGCATGCTTTCAACGATGACCCAGCAGTCTCTGAGCGAGTCAAATAAGTGTCAGCGAAATTATGAAAGCACTGTTCTACTTAAGATTCCAATAAAGCATATGATGTTCTAGACTAAAACCACACACTAGCAAAGCTGCTGAGTACTGATGTATATATAATCACTTTTATAATAACAGACTGTAAGAGCTTAAAGCACAAATGATTAGTTATTCTACAGGTACAGCTGGACTATATCCTGCTGAGTAAAGGCATTGCACATGTAAGACTGAGGAAGAGGAGCAGCGTGTACCCGAACGGAGTCTGTACGAGCCTCCAGCTTGCCTCTGGACACAGGCTTCTGCTGGATGAGCAAAGATTCATCTGTTCTGGACTCATAAGCTCCCGTCTCCGTCTCCTCAACATACTGGTCCTTTCTAACGTCTACTACAGTTAGACAAAGAGAGAGAAAGAATATGTAGTTTCTTGTTAAAAGAGGTGATGGATATGTAATGAGTCAAGAAATACTTTTCAATATTGTTACTGTTAATCATCCCAGTCAGAACAAAAACGTTTATTTCATGTATGTGTATAAATATAAATCTACTTTAAATTATTTGAAAACATGTTTCCCTTTGCGTAAACATTACATGACACATGGTGTACAATAAAATTCCCAAAACGGTACCAGAGACTTTGGTGAATGGATATTACTTGATATTCATCACTATCCACTGACTGATAGGGACAAAAGCATTGGGACAGCTCCACATTACATCTACAGAAGCTTTTACGACATCCCATTGACATCCATAGGCATAACAGCCTCCACTCTTCTGTGTCTTTGAGAATTTTTGCTCATTCATCCAGAAGGGCATTTGACATCAGACACTGATGTTGGACAAGAGGGCCTGGTACAAGATTCATCCCAAAGGTGCTGGATCAGGTTGAGGTCAAGGCTCCGAGTCATGTTCTTCCACACCAAACTCACCAAATGAAGGATTTATGGACCGTACTGTGTGTAGTCATGCTGGAACAGAAAAAGGCTTTCTCCAAAGTATTCCCACAATGTTGGAAGTCCAGGACGAATTAAGGAGGTACAGTTGGCACAATTACACAGTTATACCACTCCATCCGACGCATGGCATTGTGTTTGGTGATATAAGGCTTCCATGCAGCTGCTCAAACACAGAAAATCATGTCACGATACTCCGAGCACAGTTTTTGTGCTGATGTTAATGTCAGTCAATAACACTCTGCAGTTATTGAGTCAGCAGAGCGTTGGCAACTTTTATGCACTCAGCAATCAGCTTTAATTGCTCTGCCACTTTGTGGCTGAGATGCTGTGGTTCCTAAACGCTTCTACTTTTATAATAACAATATCTAATAATACCACTCACAGTTGGAATATCTCAGAGGGATGAAAATTAATTAACTGACTGATGTGTCCCAATACCATTGTCCAGTATAGTATAGTAGTATAAATACTGTTTCACTGATAGTAAGTAAGAACTAGCATTGTATTGTAACTCTACTGCAGTGGTGCTAGGCAGGGGTGGCAGAGACTTTTTTTGTGCCCCCCTGGGCAATTGGGGCCCCACGCACAGTGTGTGAGCTGCAGAGGCAGAGCACCGGCACTGCTTTGTTGCTACAAGGGATGCCTATTTTTAATTTAAAGCACTACTTAAAGTAGCAATATGTAATTTTCACCAGTGATTCTTCTCCAGGTTATAAAACAGTCACTATACTGACTCCTACTGGCCTGGATGTGTCAGAGGTATGGCTGCCCCCATGTGGGGGACCCACTCTGTGGAGCATGAACTGGTTAAATGCCCTCCTTCCCACTCCACATGCTTTATCACAGTCTTAGTGCTTAATATCCAAACTTGACCGCCTGCCACAGTTGATTGCTAAACATTATTATCCTCCTTATTTATGCACTTCAACAACATCACATTAGTGAGGTAAATATGTGGCTGGCATTATTCTAATATTACATATTTATTTTGTGTAATTAAATGAACACCCTGACTCAAAGAGCACTTGTCTGTAAATGTGATTGGAGATTCTCAGAGCTCACAGTAATAAACATTGTAATTGATTAGTGGTCTTGTTTGCATACTGCAGTATGTTGTGATATCAGTAATGTGAAGGTCATAATGACATTGTTTTCTTTTTTTACAACATACAATACCAGTCAAATGTTTGGACACACCTTCTGGACATTCAGTGGTTTTTCATGATTTAAAAATGTTCTTCATTGTAGATTAATACTAAAGACCTCCAAACTATGAGTAAAGACATCTGTAATTATTTAGTAAACAAAACAGCGTTAAACAAACCAGAATGTTTTATAGTTTACATTCTTCAAAGTAGGCACCTCTGGCTTAGATGACAGCTTTCTTTGCATTTTCTCAGTCAGCTTTATGAGGTAGTCACCTGGAATGGCTTTCAGTTAACAGATGTGTCTTTTCAAGAGTTCATGACATTTCTTGCCTCTTAATGTGTTTGAGACATCAGTTGTGTGTCTACTTTGAAGTAAAATCTAAAACATGTTTTGGTTTGTTTAACACTTTTAAGTTTACTACATGATTCCTTATGTATTCCTACATAGTCTGGATGACTTCAGTGTTCATTTACAATTGTGAGGCACTTTAAAATGAATTGAACACAATTGCCATAATTAATCATTGTGAACATATTTTTAATACACATTTCATCCATTACACTAGATCCAGTTACTAAAGGTCAACAATCACAAACTTTTTTTTTATCTGCAGAGGAAAAATCAAAAATAAACAGCAAAAGAGACTGTGGTGATGGTTTGTTCAGTCTGCTGCTGAAATCATCACATTGTGGTCAATGCCTCTACTGTTCATGCTGGAATTGTAAGTCATGGACAAGTTGTGTTCATTCCTGTTCATGCACATCCTACGCTCTGGACAAATGCAGGAAGTGTGAGACATCTGGTCTATGCATATGTGTTGTTAACAGCACATTCTGCAGCCATACTTCTGCTGTTTGTAATGATACATGCACCTGGTCAGTGTTCTTTATTACAGATGGCATCCACAATATGCTGAGAAAAGCATATAGAATATAGATTATCATAGAATATCATCATATTATGCAGCCTTAGTGCAGTTCTACTGTCACTGTCTACTGTCTACTGTTCTACACTCGACAGGAAGCCATACCATGAGTCTGTGTGTGTGCTGTGCTATGGGACACACAGCTCTAATTTACAAAGTTCAAAGACAAACCATCCTGCCTTTGTCCTCAACTGTATTTGGCCTGTTGTGTATCTTTGAGCATTATCTCTGGACTCCAGAGAGGAGCTAACACAGCTCATTATCCAAAGCACGGCCTAATATCCACAGCATCCGCACTGCCATTAACAAACTGCTTCTGATCCCAGTGAAGTGAGAAGAGGCTTGATATCTGTATGTGATATGTAGCAACACAATATCTCTCAGGAAGAAGGAAGACTCTGAGATTGTGGTGAGCATGACAATGATGGAGTGATTAAAGGAGAGTGATGCTGATGCTGCAGATAAAGAGCAGTGTTCCTACAAACACAAACATGACAGTCTCATGGTACTGTTCAGTCTGTTCAGTATATTGTAGTTGAGCACAAAATCGCTGTCCAATAAATAAATAATTAAATAAAAATATCCCCACTCCTCTAAAAAAAAAAAAAAAAAAACAAGAACACAACAGAACGTATTACAATGCATGCTATGCTAGGACTGGACCATGTTAAACGAGAGAAGAAACTCGGGTAGTCAGGCCAGAGTTCTGACCGGCTTAACTATACCACCTGAAGTTGTTTTACTTTGGACAGAGATGACATTTAAAGGGCTCACATAATGAAATGAACTAATTTCTGCGCATCCTTTAACTTCTGAGTGTGATGTATTATATAATCACTCCAACAAAAATTACAATTCTCTGCCTAGTCAATACAGGGCGTGAATGGAAATTAAGTTGCAAAAACAGCCTATTTAGCATTCACTTTCTTTTGGATGTCACAAAGATCCATGAATTTACATATATCTGCCTATTCAACCTGCAGCACAGGCCTGCCCTTAACTTATAAGCAGTATTTCAGCCTGGACTGCTTTCAGAATTATGCACAATACAGGACAGGCAATCACAATAGAGGTCAGTCTTACATACAGTGGAATCTTGTTTTTTCATCATTAGTCTGTTCTAAAGTGTCTGATGATAACTGAAATGAACAATAACTGAAGCAATATGTCCCATAAGAAATAATGTAAATCCAACTAATCTGTTCCAGACACTCCAAAATATGAACAAAAACATTTTATATAGAATAACTATAGTTTTACATACAGAACACAATGATAAATACATACAAAAGACTAATGAAATGGATAAATGAACATTTAACATCACTCTTACTGGTTTACACTCTGTTTTAGAGAGTGCCAGTGTGGTCCAGCCAGCAGACTATGTTTTGTACACCTGTTCTCAGGGTTCTCATTTATTTTCGCACCTGTTTTCAGGCGGTAGTGCTGTGTGTCATCGCTTTAGTGTGACATGTTTTAGTTTGTTTTAACATTATCAATGAGAAACAAAGCCAGAATGAATGATGAATGTGTGGGTGGATGTTTTATTTTCACAAAATTTGTGGTGAGTCATGTGGGCACGTCAACAAAAACCCTGACAGATGAATGATAACTGGGACAAAAATTTCCCTGAAAAAAGTCAACGATAACTGAATTGTATGATAACCAGAGCAAACAATAACCGAGGTTCCACTGTATTTATGTGAGGTACAGTTAACAAAAAACAGCCTGTTTGATTGAAATGTGCAATGAAATGAATGAAAATGAATAATGAAGTCATGCAAGGGCTAGACGTGGAAGACGGGCCCTTTAAAATCAAGGAATCACCAGTAAGAGTATGTGTAAATTCCAAAAGTGCAGTAATGTGCCAGTGTCCTATAAATAGTGATGGAACAGCAACATTAAGACATTCTATTAAGTGTCCTCACACACAATTAACTCTGGTCTAATCAATTTATCATCAATATGCACTTCCTGCTGTATAAAAATCACCTCCCACAGTGCACAGGAACATTTCCTCATTAACAGATACATGAAGAACACAACAGATAACAGAACATTATAACTCGTGCCTCACATTTTATACAAGAAGGTGAAATTTGAGGACTACAGGCTGCCAACACAGACAGCAAATGTTCAGATGAATATAAATGTTGTGATAACACACACTGATGGAAAAGACTCGCACCCTTTCTCGCGTCCTTCTGGCACTACTGCTCTGGCAGTGACATATTACTCAATTTTAACTGACAAAGGCGGTTAGCTCAGTGACGTCCCAGAGTGCAGAGCTCTTTTCTTAGCAGAAATTTACACCCATAGACACACTATAAGCCAGAGGGAATGAAACGTAAGAGCAGTCTTTAAGTTTAAAAAATCTATGAAGGTATCAGGTAAGCAGCTCCATCGATCAATAGCACCGATGCCTTCCTCTGCAGTTCATTCTCCTCAGTCAAAGCCATTCTGATATGGGATCCCTAACTGCCCTCTGCATCTCTATTTTTAGAAATCTTAACTAGATTCTATATTAGTTCAATAAGCCAAAAGCCCACCAGTGTTTAGGGGCTTATTTTGTATTGAAAGAAGCACTTCTGTTGTGAGGAACATTGTTTACTTTATGAAGAAAGTATATACTGGCTGAACAGGTCAATGTAAACACAAAGTACTATCACTGCTAAAATAAAAACAGCTGTGGACACATGTGCAGGTATACAGTATGGGGATACACACATTCCATGTAAAAAAAAAATTACATAAAATTATTTTTTGGGGGGTGGGTGGGTTGGGGGAGGCAATAATATATATATTTTTATTTTAAAGACACCATAATTTTGTATGTACACTTTATACAAAACTGTACAATAAGATGCTAATTTTGTTCTCTTCTTAAAACTCATCTGTGTGATGAGCACTGTTTTTTCAGCATTTAATCCAGTTTATTCCTTGTGATGTGGCTGCATTGCTGATTTGAATTCAAAAAAGAAAATGTTGCATTTCTGACCTCTAGTGGATGTTTCATTTGCCTAATTTATCTCTACCAATTGGTAGAGATGGCACAAAACCAAATAAATTTTTGGCTGTAAATTAAAAATACTCAATATTGTTTTTAATGTCAAATATTTATTTGTTAAGACACAGATTATTTTCCAAATTGTTACAGCTTAAATGATTGCTCTTTTTAATTTAATCTCTCTAATTTATGCATAACTCTTCAGTTGTCTGCAAAATACAGCAAATATGGTATCAAATTGGTGCAACTTATTTTTAAAAAGTACAGAAGAAGTAAAGAATTGCCAAATTTGAGTATTGAAAAAAGGCAATTTCAACATACTTGGTGCAACTTTTATCTTATTTCTGATCAAGAAAAATATCAGTATAATGACTATTTTGATAAGGTCTGATAACTCCATTTTGTGGCCTAAATGAAACAGTGGTCATTATTTTCAACCACAAATTCATCGGCATCTTAAAACAAATAGTAGATTTTACATCATAATGAAAAGGAACCTTTAAGGTTCTATCACATTATGCCAAAGGTGTTATGGTCCCTGCCCCAGAACTACACTTCCTAGAAACCCTTGCACTTCTCTGACTTACCTCTCCCAGTTGTCTCCTGTTGAGACGCTGATTTACAGGACTACTTAAATCAAGCAAGGACTGTTATTCATTGTTTGGTATTATTGTGCTCTGCATGCAGAAACTTAGCCTTCTGTCTTCTCAAATGTTCTGTATCTGTTTGTTAGTTTATCCTGTTTGCTTTTGTCATGGCAATCCATGTCATGAAAAAAAATTTAATTATGGAGACGAATATTCCACTAAAAATGTTCAGTTCTATGAATTTCTGCACATAAATAACTCAAAAATACAAATACAAAGTATGCATTAATGGCCTTTTAACATCTACAGCTCAAATAAGCAGTAAAATATTTGTTCTTGCATGAGAGAGAAGCAGCATTTATACCAGATGAGTGCTGCCTCTGCCACCTGTGGAACGAATGTATTTGAAGCCATCAGCAGCACTCAGCAGTGAAAAAGGCTCCACTGGGAGCTGAAGGTATAATGGAACGAAGGCACTTACTGATGATGGTGTAAGTGCAGCATTTGTTGGTGTAAGGTCAGGCTAAGTTTCAGGAAGGTGATTTAGCTAGCTAATTTTCTTGCCAGAACTGCATTCTGGGCAATAAGATGAAATCACTATTGATTGCTGATATTGCACTTAAAACCTTTCCAAAATGATTATATCTTTATACTAATGTAATTGCTGTCAAGTGGTCAAGTTATGAAATAATCAAAGTGTGCCAAAGAGGTACATAAATTTTACTTAAGTACATTTTATAACACCTACTAAAATGAGGATGATGGATTCTAAATAAAGATGCAAAAGTCATCAGTACAGTACTGTGTGTGTGTGTGTGTGTGTGTGTGTGAGTGTGTGTGTGTGTGTGTGTGTGTGTGTGTGTGTGTACATGTGTGTGTGCGTGATGTGATTTTCAGATTCTGAAGCCAAGATCTGTTATTTATTTTTTGATATTTGATCATTTATAGCTATTTTCTAATCTTCTATATTCCCCAAAATCACAAAATGGACCATTTATAAAGAAAAAACAGTCAATTTGATTGTGTTTGTTTTATAATATGCATGTACTGCATAAGCCCTGCCCACTTTAGTGTGACTGATTACATCCAGAGGTCTAATTGTTAATACTGACATGAGAGATGCTGAGAAGAGACTGAAGCTGGTGTCTGTAATACAGATTTAAAACTGGCTCGCTGTTTTGAATGCTAATACTTTGTTTGTTCAATGTTGCACTGAAATTATTACGCCCACAGCAGAGGCGTAGACAAGTTTGAAAAATGTTGATATCTCTATAACAAATGGTTATTCATGGGTGGTTACCGCAACATAATACAGTATAGCTGATTATACTACAAATAACATTGTTTTCCATAAAAGTAGATATCACTAAATTGTAAATTGACACACTAGATTGTCATTAACATGTGTTCTGTACATGGCCATAATCACAACATTAGAAACAGTATGTCTGAATACACATAATACTTATGAATGTTGCCATCAAAATTACATTCATAATACATGCTGCTATTTTCTGTTGCTGTGCGTGTTTTATAGCCAGCTATATGTAAATATAACATGGCAGACCTCAGTTCAATCTTGGTGGGTGGTGCTATGCTGGTGGGGGTGTGGCTAAAAGTCCTTACCTGAACCAGTCATAAATATCATATTTTCACCCCACAAAAAAACTAACTGGGTTTAGGTTTTTCAGTTTGTGAGTTGGTAGGCATCACCATTACACAAATACAGGTGTGAAAACATATAAAAAGTGTTTTTTCCATATGTCCCCTTAAAAATCACAGCATCAGTACATCATTTTACACTGGAGCTGTATTTGTTAAAAAGTGTCAACAAACCATCACTAATGTTCCATCCATCCATCCATTATCAACCGCTTTATC
>BRDA01014618.1:5619-26755 GCA_036984385.1 Crenuchus spilurus | reverse complement strand
CAAGCTCTTCAAAGAGCACCTGCTCTAGTGATCCCAAACACTCCCCATGAGTACTGATATGCACTCAGCATTCGATATCCAAATGTTAATTCTAATATACTAGTATTTTTCCCATTTGTACTTTCCCACTATTGTAAGTCGCTTTGGATAAAAGCGTCCGCTAAATGCAATGTAATGTAATGTAATGTAAAATGTTGAATCCACAGCTCTTCTGTAAAATCATAGACTACAGTTTCCCAAAAACGCCGCATACGTAGCTGCTCCCAAGTATAAGGGGCTTGTCACTCCAAAGCCTCGATAAGTCGCCGCCGTCTCCTCTGATGGCTGATGATGAGCGCTAGTGCCGTGGTAGCAGTATGTATAAAGCTGAAGTATGTGTTTACATCCACTGCCGCCATGTTTGTAATGACTTATCGTAAGAACAAACATATTCACATGTGATTTTATAAAAGTATTTCACATTTAATGGAAACACCACAATTGAGAAACTTGTTTTGCCGAATTGTTTTTTCAACAAAACAGAATATCGATAATGTTTTGTGCAAAACTGCAATGGAAACACGACTTGTGATTCAAAATCTGAAAAAAATGTGTTCCAAGTACATGTACAAGATATTTATTAACAAAAATGTTTTGTGCATTACAGTTATCATTTACAAGCCATGCTAAAGGTAACAATTAACTTGTATATCAACAGAGATGTAAGTTGTTGTTTGTGAAGAGTGCAAACAATTCAGTTCAGCAGATCAATAAATAGCCTCTATATTTATTCACCATTAACCCAGCAAAACAACACACGTCCTTCTTCGCTGGCAAAGTGATTGTCATATCAGGCACTTGTGATAATGAACCAAACCATGTAAAAGACTGAACATACTTAATCATTCAGACCACAACCATTGGCATTTTATTCAAGTATAGCCTAAAAACATGCATTATGTTGTACTGTTATTATGTGCAAATGCTTTTGTTCCATATTGCTCTACACAGTAAAGAATCCTAATTATATATCTTTATTCCCCAATAATCAAACTCAAGATTTATTATAACTTTTTACTGTAGTGCCTAATGACTCACATGAAGTCATGTTACAGACAGAGGGACCCAACTGTGCAAATATTTGGATCACAAATAAAAGGATGTATGACTATCTCACAAAAGTTACTGACATACCAACAATCTTAACAAGAATATGACCTTTCTGTAGCTCCTCAGCATCAACATGTCTGTGTTGTTCCAATGTGTTTTTATGTGCCGTTTCATTACTGCAAAACCCAGGAAAGCTCAATCCCATGTATTTATCTCAGTACAAACTTACAGTACTTACAGGAGCTTATTTTAAGCACCCAGAAGGTACTCTTGCATACACCTGTACATACACATGTGATTTTACTCCATAAGCTGCTCTTCCTTTTAGCGTAAGCCGAGTACTGTCCTCTTTTCTGGAACACCCCTTGCAATAGGGGTCACAGTGTAATGGTTCATTCCTGCGCTTCAGTATCGGCCCCGGGGCCCTCTGGACATGGTGAGGGGGAGTGTAACAGAAGACAGTGATGACACCTCCCAGTAAAGACTCCGAGAAAGGAAGAGTCTATACAAGATGACCACAGAGATGGACTGGCACAGAATAGCGCCAATGGTTATGATCTTTAAAAAAAAAAAAAAAAAAAAAACAGGGTCAGTAAGGTCAGAATCTGTTATGTTTGTATATGTTACCGGCAATGTACAGAAACCCAACATTCTATAGAATACCTAGGCAATGTATACAATATCTGTCGTTTTTAGGCCAGGTATGAAATATCTGCGTTGTTGTATGCTTTTCCTAGGCATTACATAAAATGCCTAGGTATTATAAAGAATGACAAGAACTGCTCAGGCCAAGTGTGAAAGGCTATTTTGGCACTTAGGGTTAGGTTTGGGGGTAAGGGTTAGGTTTAGTGTTACAGTTAGGGTTATGGTTATGGTTATGGTTAGGTTTGGGGGTAAGGGTTAGGTTTAGTGTTACAGTTAGGGTTAGGGTTATAGTTATGGTTAGGGTTAGGTTTGGGGGTAAGGGTTAGGTTTAGTGTTACAGTTAGGGTTAGGGTTATGATGGGAAAGCTTATTCTACACTCTGCCTTTTTGTCATTTAGGTATTCTATAGAATGACTAGGAAATGTATGAAATATGATTTATTTCATACTTTGACGACCCATTTTCAGCATTGTATACATTGCCTAGGTATTCTATAGAATGCCGGTTTTTATACATTGCCGGTAACATATACACAGTAAATCTACCAGTGTTAAATCAACACTATTAGAGTTAAATTAACACTGAGAGTGTTACATTTTGACACTCTCAGTGTTAATTTAACTCTAATAGTGTTGATTTAACACTGGCAGATTTACTGTGTACATTTGTTAGCAGAATACTGGCAACAAATGGTGGGAGGGTGGTCTACCTACCTTTTCCTTCTGATGTTCATTGAATATTACAGAAAGGAAAACTAGGACTGGATGACACAGGAACCACAGGAAACAGCCCTAAAAATACAAAGTTTCATTACAGTATCACAGTATACAGTGGGGCCAAAAAGTATTTAGTCAGCCACTGATTGTGCAAGTTCTCCTACTTAGAACAATGAGAAAGGTCTGTAATTTTCATCATAGCTACACTTCAACTATGAGAGACACAATGAGAAAACAATCCAGGAAATCACATTTTTAAAGAACTGATTTGTTAACTTTTGTTAACTATTTTTTTTATCAACAAAATTTGCAATTTTACTGGAGTTGTTCAAATAACATGTAGAGCTGCAATAAATATGAAATATTTTGTCAATTCAACAGCTGAAAAACAGTTTTAGAGCTTTACGTTATCTGTCTTAAAGTCAAGTGACAACCAAAAATGTTTCTTACTGCTTAAAATGGTGAGCTATTTAGCATATATTTTTGCTAATAGTGTTAAAGGCTCTCTCATCCTTATAAAATTGAATTTGTATATCAGTATAACTGCAGGGAGGCCCATATTCATTGTGATCATATTAGTATGAAATAATGAAGTGATGACATTTATTCTACAAGAATGAGCTAATAAATAATAACACTAGCAGTTGTTCATGAGATACTATGATGATGCCTGCCAATAGATTACTGATTATTAGAGCCTATGATTCATATGATGCGTTTGATGTGATGTGTATGATGTGTTTCACTGATTTCATATCCATGATTCAACTCATCAGATATCCTCCTACACTTACTTCTACTGGCCAAAGACTGAGTTCTCCTTTAATGTATTAGCATCTCTCAAGGTTTGCACCTTACACCAAGATTTCGTTTAGCATAGTGACTTAGTACTCTTTCACTCAAACGGCATAGAGACTTTAGATATTACCTTGGCAAAGCTGAGATAGAAGTCTCTTTTGAGTGTGCTCCTCTCTGCAGAGATAATCTGATACAGCACAGATGCGAGTAACAGTGCAAGTGCCACACGCAGTGCCATCAACAGCAAGCCAGCTAGACTGCGGTGAGCATGATAACTGTGGTGTTCGGTGTCTTCAAACTGCTCCCAGATCAGCAGCGCCCCCTGCATGGTCAAATAAAGGAATTAAGCTAAGGTAAGCCAATGTTAGAATCAGCACCTGTCACAGAGCTGTCATGAATAGAGATTGAGGAGTATTCCACAAAGCAGGATTTCTACAATAGCCAGACAATTTAAACCAAGTACTGAGGATCGTCTAATGAGAACGTCCTGCTGCTACTTTCACACTGACTTTGGGCTTAAGGTTCTTGGCTAAACTGAGAAATCCTGCTTTGTGAATAGCACCACAGGACACTACAGTCAGAAATATTCATGCCTTAACTAAAAACACTCATTTGGGATTGTGTACATTACACTTCTACAGAGAGATGAGATCAGATTTAAGAAAATAGACTTAAGTTAAATGTGACATCACAGAAAACATATAGTCTTTAAAGTAAACAATGCTGTCATCCATCAGATTCTTCAAACGAATGTCACAGGCCTAGTCTGGACTAAGGAATACTTGGTCCAATGGAAAGTGAAATAAAACCTGATGTAAGGAAATCTCTACATAATGTAAACAGATCAAAATGAACTTTGAACCCTTAGCTTATTTAACTTACTACTATTTTATTATTATTCAGTAGTTATTGTGGTTTATTTGGTAACTGATGTGTAAGGTACTTGTGAGAGTAATGAACATAGTAGGTTTTTAGACAAACTCTAAAAGACTGAATGCATGCTGACCTGTGTGACAACTCCACCAAGAGCAAGAGCAGTTGACGCAGGGGAGGAGTCCCATTGCAGGGGCTTACTCTGGGACTTCCTGCCTCGGCTCAGTGTCCAGCCCATGCACAAACTCAGCAGCATGTACAGCATCTGCACTTGAGCCACCATGTCACATACTACATACAACAACACACAGACAGAACAAGATCTTTGAACCAGTACTTCTATCTAATTATAATTAGTTTGTCTTGTTTTCATAAATGGAGCTAAATGACATAAGAGCATCATATAACAGAGGAGACTCACACTCAGCTAGGCTGCCCATTAGAGGAGTTCCCACTCCATCTCTAGCATATCTGTGGAATGAAACTATACACAATGACAACGAAACACCACATGACAAAACATCAGCTTACAAAGAGATGCTAGGCTGATATGGCAGTTACTGTATCTCACCTTGCCATGTGAATGTAGTTGAATAGCACAGACAGACCTTGCAGTAAAAGAGCTGTGGATAGGACTTTCAGTACAGTATGCATGGGACCTCCCTTATTCAAAGCCTGCCACAGTGGCTGCACATAGATACAGGAGGCCACGAAATAGGCTAGGATCAGCATGAAGTAGAAACTATGCAAACCTGAAGAACGAGAGGCGATCAGACAATTTGGAGGTTCTGATTGATACTTATAAGAAACATGCTGTTATTTTAAAACAAATGAAACAAATGTAAACGTTAAATACTTTACAGTCTTTAGCAAACATCATCTCAGGCTGTCTCATTAGATGATGTCAGAGTCAGACTCACCAGCCTCCTCTGCGCTAAAGTGGTCCAATGGATTGCCTGCAGAGTCAGGGTTTAGCATGGTGAGCTGAAAGCCCACACCAACCATCAATCCATCCATGTCCTCTTCATGACAGGTGTAGCGATCTGCATACATCACATGCCAGACCTGGGGGCTAGTCTGCTGAGGTATGGTCTCGTTGTGCTCCTCTGTGCTCAGTGTAACTGCAGAAGTGTTATGAAGGTTATGTTTTATGATGTATATTAAACATGCTAATACAAAAGAAAACAAGTCACTGGAACAAAATGTCTGGTAGGCAGCATATGTTTCTCTAAAATCTTTTCAAAAGTGTAAACTACCTTTACAAAAGGCACCGACACAACCTCTTACCAAGACCCTGCCTTTAGCTTTTGTTTCTGATAACAGTCTGGAGCACACAGCATCCATATCTGACCACAATACATTTCCAGAGTTACAGAGTCCATCCCTGATACCTCTGAGCCCAGAGAAGTCAACCTCATGTCTGGACATGGTTAACGTCAGACTTATTTACACAGTAAAGTTTTATGCAGTTTTTGTGAAGATAACTCACACTGAGGTTTGTCAAAGTAATCTCTTACCCATTTGTTTATATCAGGTATTGATGGATGACAGTTGTCAATGCAATGCTATTTAAGGGATCAGAGATCACCGTAATCAGCATAGTCTTGTGCTCTTCCCCCTTATGCACAGAAATCTTGGAATTGCTTAGTGATGTGATGTGATGTGATGTGATGTGGAGGGAGAAATGTGCTAATCCATTCCAATCTTTCTCTGAGGGACATTTTTTAATATTTCAGGACTGTTCTCATGCATCTGTTGACAAACAGCAGATCATCTGTCCATCTTTGCCCCCCGAAGACTTTGTGGATACAGCTTTTTTTCTTTTTTTTTTTACCAAATCACTTTTATAATCTGTTGACATCACCTGTTTGAAATCACATCATTCCAACATATTACAATCCCTAAAAGTAACAGCTTATTTTGGAATGTGTTGCAGGCCTGAAATGCAGGAATGGATGTATATTATCAAATCAAAAGATGTTGTCAAGACTACATTAAATATCTTAGGCTCATGCATATCAGCAATGGAATAAAAGTCAAAATGAATAAAAGAAACATTGAAAGTTTTAATGTGTATTTTCCTGTAGTGTCCCAACTTTTCCTGATTTGGTATTTACTGTAAATATATGTAATCCAGTCTTTAATAAATAATTCATTGTGTGGCATGTGGCTCAGAGTTTCTCCTATTAGTCCTTATTTTATTATCACAAAATGGAATATCATACAAAGATAAACTGTCATATTTTATATTCATTACATGTAAAGTGACATATTTCCAGCCCTTTTTTGTTTTAAAGTTGATCAGTGTATAGTTTATAGCTCATGAGTTGGTTGGCCAATCAAACACAGTAATATGATGGTCAGTATTAGTTTTGGCACAGTGGGAAATGCACTGATAAAACACAGTGGACCATCACCAGCATATGACATAACACCTCAAATCTTCACTGACTGCAGAAACTTCAGACTTCAGTGTCTCTCCACTCTTCCTCCAGACTCTAGAAATACAAAACTGACTTTCATCTGAAAAGAGGACTTTGGACAACTCAGCAACGGTAAGCACCAGGTAAGATGCTTCTGATGTTGTCTCAGGTTCAGGAGTGGCTTGATATTCAAAGAGATACACAGTATTTTTATATCTGAATAGTAATTTACTCAAACTCGAATATTAATCATTTTAATAATTTGAGATATCTGATTTTCATGAGCTAACACACTGATCATCATTAAAACAAAAAGAAATGTAATGAATAAAAAATACACAACAGTTTACTTTTAAATTGAATTATGACACTTCTGAATACATGCTAGCATAGGTAGCATTATCATCATCATCACCATCATCATCATCATTTCATCATCCCTGGTTTTGGGTTGAGCCCATGTAGGCCTTGTGACATATGTCTCAAAACAGAAAAAAATAATGTTTTGTACAACAGCTGATAATATACAATCACATGTATTCATATCGGCATATCTTTTTTCCTCATTTCACAATTTTCACAATCTGGGCTATTGTACCATTTAATCATAACATTCTCAACCTTACCAAGGTTTTTATTATATTCCTGTAAAATATGTTAAGAATGAAGAGTGCTATGCAAAAAAAAAATCTTTTTATTATTAGAGCAACGCATGCTCAATTCTGTTTTTTTTTTTTTTGCTAATTATTATGGTCAGTGTTTATATTGGTCCTTGTTTTACTAATAGGCACATTTAGTGTAGAAATAACATGAAAATAAACTTTTAGAAACACACAATGAGAGAAATCCTGGACTTTAGCTAAATCACATGCTTTACTGATTTTAAACATGAACAAAAACACAAGCAGTGAAGGTGGTTCTGAGCATCAATCAAAGCCTCACATGTCATGCTTGTGTATGATAACAGATTGTTATATAGGCAAATGTTGACGCATAATAATATTGCTGTCCAAAGAAAAAAACACTCTCTACATTAATTTACATTGAAAGTAAAGTGCCCTCTCCTGGAAAGTCATTTTGGAGATACTTTCAGACAGCAATGAAACAGTAAAGCATCTCTCAGCAGAAACCTGGAGAAGGATTTACATGTTAATGCATGAATTAAAGTTTGAGATGCCATGCTTATGTCTGCAGGTGATCAGAACGATTTTGTGTAAACTGGACTCACTGGTAAGCTGAGCTTTTGACACTCTGTCCAGGCAGCTTAGGTTGTCAAAGCCCTCCGTTCCCTGAAACAGCAACAGTCTGGCTTCCTTCTGCACCGCCAGGGGCACATCCTCCAGCCGGTAAGCCATCAAGCCATTCTCCCCTACAACCACAGAGAGAATTTAAACCTGAACAGTTTAGCAGGACTCTGCGATATTATTCCGGCCAGGATTAATAGACTATACACCAGTGGTGGACTCGGGATGTGTAAAAGGCTGGGCCAAAAAAATAAAAAGGGCACATTTCCCCACTGGAAGGGCACCTACCTGGGCAAATCATGTACAATTGTAGGAGAACCCTATACAGCACTGCATCTTATGTTCTCTACTGAAAAGGACTCACTTTGGGACATTATCTATTAGATGTGCAACAGAGGTGACGCCTTCAATTGGAACAGCCAAATAAGGGGACTCATTAAGACAGATTATCAGTCTTTCTTGTTCTAGAGGGCACAGCATCATCATTTATCACAGAAAGCCACTCAATCATTTTTCCCATGTGAAGGGCAGCTAACGGGAAACTTTTTTGCAATTTTAGAGGGCACTTTGGCGACGTTTTTTTCGACTATAGGTGCACGGGGCGGGGGGGGCACCCCCGAGTCCACCAGTGCTATACACGTACACTCCACATCAGAAGCACAGATTTATCTACTGATCACATAAGCCGACAAAGTACATACTAATATATATCATTAACCAGCCTGACTTGTTCCTGTCCTGACTTACAGTACTGTCGATGCGTTTTAAACACAGTACCCACCCATTACAAATCCTTATCTCGACCTCAATATGACATGTAACTGGCTTATGACATTCTGCATGGATCAGCTCACCCACCGTGATACAGAAATCGTGTAATATACTGTCCATTGTTTTCTCTCGCTGCGTCGCTCCGAAACACTCCTGATACTGTTTTCCCAACAACAGGACACATACTCTGCATGAAAGCTATCAGAATAACTGCAAACGAACACATCGTTTCATCACTACCATCCGACAAATGTGATTTATATTTCTCATATACAGCAATGAATGAGGATTATATTTTGCAGACTGCTCTATTTCCTCAGACTGTTTTGATTGACGGCACTCGGGACCATTTAATTGAGGGAGATTTCCACAGCGGGCGTCAAGCGAGCCAATAGGAACGAGGCAGAGGCGGGGCAATTGCCCGGCAACGCTTGGCAGCTCATATGATACGTGTCAGCACTGCCGCAAAGTGTTTAAATTGTCGCAAAGACGTTTGTTTATAATGTTACTCTGTATGAGCTTTATTGCTTGTTCTAAAAAAGAACGTGTGTGAACTTATATCAGTTGTCTTGACTCGAATTGTGAAATGATGTTTAAAGCTTTAGCTGTTCAGGAGAGTTGCATGTGAGTTGCACTGCCTTCCTGAGGACCTCTGGAGCTGGATGTTATGCCACCTGTGCTCATCGCGACGGAAGCGGAGAAAACAGCAGGTCTTCATCAGTGAAAAATGTGAATAAGTGAAGAAAGTTACTTATTAAAGTGAGCAGCGATGTCGGACAGAAAAGAGGAACCGGCTGACCTCAGCAAACTAACCCAGTTCGGATATAAGACTGTTCTTGTGACTGGAGGAGCTGGTTTCATGTAAGTGTATGTAATATTCACTGGTCATTATAGCAGATCTGTAAAGCGTTAGTTTATCGGTATGAGCAGTAAGACATTGTGCTCTTCTTTAGTGGGTCACATCTGATCCTGTTGCTGGCTGTGAGATATCCACTGTGGCGTATCATCAACGTGGACTCAGTGAGCCGGCTTTTTTAAGTCTTAAGATTAAAAATGTGCCTTTTAATCATCTCAATACATAATACTATTACACACTGTAACTTTTACCATGTACACCATTTAGTTGGACTACTGCTCAAGTCTGAAGAACCTGAAATGGCTTGAAAACAGAAGTACTTACACATTCATACAGGTAAGTCTTTTGGGAAGGATTACATGAGAAAATCTGTTCTGCAGTAGCTGTTTCACACTTTTATTGGTCGTCGGTTCGATCCCCGGGAAGGTCATGACTTAAGCAAGGCACCTAACCCCCAACTGCTCCCCAGGCGCTGTGGATGGGGCTGCCCACCATGTCAGGCACATGTTCTCACATCCTAGTGTGTTCACTAGTGTGTGTGTGTTTCACTGCACAGATGGGTTAAATGTGAAGGTCACATTCCACTGTGTGTAATCACATTGACAAAAGTTGAGTCTAATCGAATATATATTTTTACTTCAAGCTAGATCCTCATATACCTCCTCATTTATTCACTGTCCAGTTTCTTGGAGACACCCTGGCCTGCACAATGTCACCTGTCCTAACTCGGCTAGTCCTGCTGCCAAAGGGCTCGTTTATGTGATGAGATTTTTTGAGGCAAAAAAAAAACTGAAAAGGGTGTAGTATCCTGAGGACAGTTTAGAACCACAAACTGAGATTTTTTCCCATTTAACTGGACATTTTTACAGTTTCAAGTTCACTTAAATTCCTTAATCCAAGGCTGCCAGAATTTTTTAAAAAGAAAATATCCATTTTCAGGTGTTACTAATAGCTAAACCAGCCTCGCTGCTCTTTAACTGTACATGAAAATAGTGCTTAAACCTTGTTTGAGTAGTATTCTAGAGGTAATGAGACATACAGTACCGGTCAAAAGTAGACAGTCAGTGTTTTTTCATTTAAAAAAATGTTCTACATTGTAGATTAATACTAAAGTCATGTAAACTATGAGTAAACACATCTGTAATTATTTAGTAAACAAACAAGTAAACAAACCAGAATATGTTGGTATTTTACATTCTTCACAGTAGCACCTCTTGCTTAGATGCAGCTTTCTTGGCATTTTCTCAGTCAGCTTTATGAGGTAGTCACCTGGAATGACTTTCAGTTAACAGCTGTGTCTTGTCAAGAGGTCATGACTTTCATTTCTTGCCTCTTAATGTGTTTGAGACATCAGTTGTGTGTCTACTTTGAAGTAAAATCTAAAACATGTTTTGGTTTGTTTAATACTTTTAAGTTTACTACATGATTCCTTATGTGTTCACTCAGAGTCTGGATGACTTCAGTGTTCATTTATAATTTAGGAGAAATAAAAACATTGAATGAGAATGTGTCCAAACTTGTGACGTGTATGTATGTAGTCAGTGACTGTAATGCTGAGCTCATGGTATACGTTGTAGCCTTTCCTTCCTCCTTAGATGCAGTGAAAATGTGTAGTAAACATTTGGCGAGGGATTTTGTGTGTATACCTACATAAAGTGGCACATTGTGGGCAAGTTACACTTGTGAGGATCATGAGTTTGGATCTGTAAATGCTTTTACAAGTTTTGATTGGCAGATATGACTTGAAAACCTAGAACTGATTTTGTTAATGAATAACAGTTAACTCCTGTTGTTTGCACTTTGATCCCTGTTGTCATTTCATCCTAAAAACATCTGTTGCCAGCCTGCCTTTCCCTAGTTCAGCCATTTGCAGATAAGATTGTACACCCTACTTGATCACAGACTATTTTAACACACAAACATGGTTTAGTGATCTAACATAGCAAGGTCATGTCACATTATCAAGCAGTGATTGGCATCACTTCATTAATGTGTTATCTCTCTCTACAGGGGGATATATGTAACCAACACTTCATTAATCATATGTTTTCTACTGAAAATATTGACATAGTTTTCCATTGTGCTGCTCAGTCACATGTTGGTGAGTAATGGATTGAACATAGATGATCCAGCTAGTTTTTTGCATGTTCTATGCCCATGTACAGGTGATATTTAATGTTTTTCTTTAGATAATTCCTTCCTGTATCCATCCCAATTCATGCATGTGAATGCCGATGGCACGAGAGTACTGCTACAAGCTTCACTTGAAGCTGGTGTGGAAAAGTTCATATATATGAGCACTGATGAGGTGTATGGAGATGGTCTAGACAAGGTCAGTCTCCTTTTACTAACATTTACTTTTAAACATCACACTGAATGTCTCTGAACTGAAAATAATGTGATTAGAATTAAAAATGAACTAGAAGTTAATTTGAACCACATGTTATTGTTTTTATTTCTACAAATAAAAAAATCAAAACAAAATGAGAAAACAAAGTGGTTAATATCAGGGCACATAATGGGTTGGTATTAGTGATGTGTCATTAGCACTAGAAACTTTCACTTTTTTGTCCCTCTCCTGCTTGGATGAGATGCAAGGTAGTGTAATCCTGTAATCCACCTTTTGTTGACAGGAATTTGATGAGTTGAGTCCAAGAAGGCCAACTAATCCATATTCTGCATCAAAAGCTGCTGCTGAAAACATTGTGATGTCATATTGGGAACAACACAAGGTATTAAAAATTATAATTGGTGAATATTGTCCCTTTTTTTCGTTTGGCATCTTTCACAGCTTAAAAAAATAATTTTCTATATTTTAGGTTCCTGTTGTAATAACGAGGTGCAGTAATGTGTATGGACCAAGGCAATATTATGAAAAGGTATAAAAGACACAATTTTATTAAATGTTTTTAATGATTGAAATTCGTAATGTGTATAATGTGAAATGTTTGCGAATTTCCACTTCCATTCCAGGTTATTCCAAGATTTTTATTACTCTTACAAAAGGACCAGAAATGGTAAGCTTGTTTTGTTTGGATAAAAAGAAGAAATATGGACTGATCAGATGCAAAATAATTCTCTTCTGTCTCATACAGCACTATTCAGGGAACAGGCCTCCAGTCACGTCACTTTCTTTATGTTGATGATGTCACTGAGGCCCTTGTGATGCTGATGGAGAGAGGTGTCCAAGGAGAGGTTTACAACATTGGGGTCAATTTTGAGATTCCCATCATCCAGCTGGCTAGAGAGTTGGTAAAGATGGTAAGTTCCTTTAAGAACTTTCAGATTTTCCTCTGTATGTAGACAGCATGTGCACTTCAATGGCTAAAAGTATGTGGACACCTAAACATCCACATACCTCCCCTCCCATAGCCTTCTCAGCATTCTGACTTTGACAGTCGTGGTCTGGTGATTGGGGATCTGGTCTTGTGACCGGAAGGTTGCTGGTTTGATCCCCAAGCAGATCATGATTGAAGTGCCCTTAAAAAAGGAATCTAACCCCCAACTGCTCCCCGGGCGCCGTGGATAAGGCTGCTCACAGCTTCAGGAACATGTTCTCAAAGCCTAGTGTGTTCAGTTCACTAGTGTGTGTGTGTTTCACTGCACAGATGGGTTAAATATGGACATTAAATTCCATTGTGTGCAATCACATTGGCAAAAAGTTTGTAATATATTGTATTGGTTGGTATATATTATGTACCCTTGCTATAATGGTTTCTTGTACTGTAGGTGAAACATGCTTCCAGTGATGAGATGGATGGCTGGCTAATGTTTATTGAAGATAGGTGAGTATAGCTTTGTGACTTCTGTGCCAACAGGGGGCATAAAATCTATTGTTCTATTCCTCACCTATAAATAAAATACAACCAAGTTTTATTGTTTCAATACACACCAGAATATATGCCACTTAACTCTAACTCTTAACCATCATGCAACATGTAATATGAATTGCCTCATCTGCTACTGGGACGGAATGAAACAGAAAATGAACCCTTAAACTAAGGCCAAGGAAAAAAAAAACAATTGGTGATCATCCCCGCCTGACCCTCTAAAAAGCACCCAAATTTTTTTTTTCTTTTTTTTTTTTAAACGCAAAAAAGCACACCAAACACGCTAGTATGGCCTAGAATCATTCTAATTTCGCGCTATTCAAATTTGCTAGCTGGGACTGGAGCGAGGCTAGTGTGAAGTGTGTCCGCCTGCGAGTGCTTCACCCGCTGGACAGAAACTGCAATAGAAGTCAGAAGGAGTGATAGAAGTCTCCAAACACAAGCAGCTACAAAAAAACACCAGAAATAGAAGCTCGATTTGTCGCTAGTCGTTTTTAACAAAGAAAATGCCGCTAAGATGATTAGGAAAGTCTTCAGTTCAACTCAGAACAGAATGAAAATAAAAAAAAATGCTCCCACGGATGTTTACACAAAAAGATCACTGATTCACTCGTTTAGCTGTCAATCAAAAAGGGATTCAGCCTCAGAGAGAACATCCAATCATCATGCAGAAGCTGAGCGTCCGGGCCAGCCGAGGCCAGCCCACTGCCCCATAGACCCTGAGCGTCCGATGGGCGGGACAAAGCCCAGCATTTATCCAATGACTCGTCTCGTTTTGTTGCACTCTTTACGTTGCTATTGAACTCTGTCGCTATTGAACTCTACATACTTTTCTACCATCAATCTAAAAAAAAAAATTAAAAAAACACCTCCCCCCCGACCCAACATTTTTGGTGAAAAAGGATGATCACCAATTTTTCTTTTTTACTTGGCCTAAGCTGAAACTGTGCCTTTTTCATTAAAGGGTGCACTTTGTTCTTGCATTTTTTGCCATTTTGTAGTAGAGTAAGAAGACAGTGCAAGATACTGTATATAATAACAATCCCACTTTTATATGCACTGTATAGTATTTGTGCATAGTCTGTGCAACAGTGCATGCTTATGTAATGTTTTATTTCTACATTTTAGACCCATCAATGACCAGAGGTACCCAATGATCTCAGAGAAGATGCACAAACTTGGGTGGAAGCCAAATGTCCCATGGAAGGAGGGCATCAGAAGGACAAGTAAGGAATTTAAATCCTTGTTTATTTCAAATTTGGTGATGGGGCTTGTAAAGTAACATTTTAAACTATACAATAAAATTGAGAGAGCTCTCTTGTCACTCAGATCTCAGAAAGAAAGTTTTGACATATTTTAGGACACTAGGATATTTTAGGAGTTTGAATGCTAATGACATTATGTATTAGCAGTATGTGAAACACAATAAAATCACAGAATAAAAATCCCTGTACATATTTTGATTGTAATGTTTAATGTGACACTTTTTCTAGTTCTCTGTCTTGTGTTCAAGCTTATCCACCTTAAAAAAAACTAAATATATACCCTGTCAAGTCACATGAAAGGAATTTGCTGTATTGCTCACGTTTATTATGGCCATAATATGAAAATGTAAGAGGAAGCAGTGCTTTTTTTATATAGATGACAAAAAAGGAATGGAGTGGCAGAAATAAATACACACACATTTCATTTGTTGCAGGTTTAGTTGATAAGCTAAGGCATTTTGCTTTTTTGGTTTAAAACATTTGCTAACAAACTCAACAGTAGTTATACAAATAGCCCTCTCGTTTCCATAAAATCCCCACAACTTTTCTCAAGCTGCATACAGTTCTGAGCTGGAGGACTGACCTCAGAATTTCCATATTTGTGATATTCACAGTCAAGACCACTAATTGAAGGTCAGTGTTCCTGCTGCTGAGGTGGTTTATGAAAAGCTGCTACTGCTTTCCTCTACACAGAAAATGTTTCTTAGCTTCATCCTAAACCATATAAACACTGGCAACCTTAATTAAGATGTGCGTTCTGGACATTTATTTATTTATTTATTTATTTATTTATTTTACAAAGAAATGGCTGGGCTATTTGGTTGGCTATTGCATTGAGTATTGTAATATCGAGTATTACCATTTCCTTCCAGTTGTGAACTAAAGAAGTAAAATGTGTACTTCCACATTGATGTTCAGCTCAAATATACATATACTGTCAGAAAAAGTACTGCACAGGTACATTTTTGTCCTCCAATGTACAAGCAAAGTAAGTGTACCCCTGAAAGTGCATCTTTCTCATTAAGGTCCTTAAAGGTATTTTGTGTCTTTTCATAACTTTAGTTTTTTAATTGTTTTGTAAATGTAAAAGTCTGTAATCATAACAGAGAGAGTGCAGTCCATGTACAAGCCCAATTCCAAAAATAATTGTGATGTGTAAAATGTAAAAAAAATCTGAATAAAAACAGAATGTAATGATTTGCAAATGTCATAGACCCATATTTTATTCAGAATTGAACACATCATGTTGAAAGTGAGACATTTGACCATTTTATGAAAAGTATTCTCCTTTAGAACGTTATCAGCAGGTGGTGCTAATAAAACAGCTGAAAGTGCAATTTGCAACCATGACTAGGTATAAACATAGTAGTTTAGAGAGGCAGTCAGGAGGCAACGATGGTGCTCTACAGTGCATCATACCATAGAAGTTTCAGAGAGATTCTGGAGAACTCCCTGTGCTGTCAATGATTAATATTCATTGCTTGTGATCTTTGGGCCCTCAGGCAGCACTGCTTTAAAAACAGGCATGATTCTCTACTGGAAATCATTGCATGGGCTCAGGACCACAGTACACCGTGCAAGTTCAAGCTGTGTCATGCAAAGAAGCCATATGTGAACACATTTCAGACATGCTGCCATTTTCTGTGGGCCAAAGCTCATTTAAAATTGCTTTTTTGTAGCTGAACAGTAAACAGAGGTTTCAGAACAACATATGCTCCTATTCAGACAATGTCACTGTCAGGAGAGGCCTTGCATATTTCAGCAAGACGATGCTAAATCACATACTGCATCCATCAGAACAGCTTTGCAGAAGAAAGGTCCAGGTGCTGACTTGGCCTGCCTCTAGTTCAGACCTTTCACCAATGCAAAACATTTGGGTCATCATGAAACAGAAAATCCTGCAAAGATGACTCAGAACTGTTGAAGAGCTAGAATACATCATCAGATAAAAGAGACAACGTTCCTCTTCCAAAACTCCAGCAGTTGGTCTCCTCACTTCCCAGATGTTTACAGACTCTTGTTAAAAAATGCCGCACATGACCTTGTCATTTTTTGAGATGCGTTGCTGCTCTCAAGCTCTGAATGAGTTATTTTTTATGAAATAGTAAAATGTTTTGCACTCATCTGATATGCTACACTGCTCTGCACTGTGTGAGATGGCTGCCTCTCCAGTAGCTCTTTACTTTAGCTCTCTTTCTGAAGGAAAATCTCCCAAAGAGATTAATAATGTTTCATCTGATCAAATCTTATGTGAGGTGTTCTACAGTGAATAAAAGATGGGTTTATGAGATTTGCAAACCATTGTGTTCTGTTCTTATTTACATGTTACATTTTACAGTGCCCCAACTTTTTTTAGAATTGGGGTTGAAATGAAATAATGAATTGCAACAGTATGTGGTGCAATTATGCTCATTAACTAAAGGTTTTGAGGATGAACCCTTGAGAGTAACATCCCAGTGAATGCCCATTCATTACCTTTTCTCTGAGAGTGTAAGAGGACACCCCAGACTATTCCTTTAAGCTGTATGCTTTGCTCTGTGTTTAAAATGGTTTCTTAGTCTTCAATAGCAATGCGTATGTAATGCTTTCAAATCTGTAGTATAGGCTTGAATAATGCATGCCTTTTCATTGTTCATGAGTGTTTTGTCTGTTTTTCCCCCTCGCAGTTTTATGGTATGAAGAGAATGCATGTTACTGGCCTGTGGTCCGAGAAATGGAGCAGCATGGACTTGCAAACTGAGAACAATCACCTGCTTCACAATGAAAAGACCAAAGAGACACAGAGTGCCTTCTAACTTTTTTAAGTTATTTTTTTTAAGTATTTGCTAAAATTTGGATTTGTTTACATTGTGAGTCAGTGTAACAAACTATGGAGTGATGAAACTTATTTTCACTACAGTGCATTTAAAAGTTTGACTTAAGCTCTTAATAATGTATATAGACAGTATGGGATTGAAGGCAACATATATTATTGAAATGCAAATAAATTTACAGTAAACAAAAGATCTGAGAATGTATTGATTGAAAAAATAGTTACAAGATTGTGGAAAAAGTGAAAAACAAAGTTTAGTTCCAGGTGTTCTCACACTAAATACAATGTTTATCTTGAGCTCACAAGATTGTGATCTTCAGATAACTCTACACTCTATACTCTTTAATTTACTTTCCATGATGGTTTGTGATCGCATCCACGTACTTGTTTCTATTTCTTTTTTTTTTTTCATTTGATGTTACTTGAATTACTGAAATAGAAATATCTAAGGATGTGGATGTGCGCACCTATTTACTCATCTAATGTAAAGCATATGTTAATGTATTGAAAGTTGACAGTTTGTTTTAATTGATTAGAAACTGTTTTTTATTCAAAGTACTGGTGATATCTGGAGTGAAGTCAAGTAAACTGGACCATCATATAAAATGGGCCAGATAAGGTTGAAGTGTCAAAGCTCTTTACATTGCTAATAGTGAATCCTTGTTCACATTGATTTTAGTCTGAGGTTGCTAAAGTGGGCAGTGCAATTGCTTATATGGACACTAGAGGGGGGAAACGGACGGTGAGTGTCAAGTGTAATCAACTATGTGATTTTTGTAAGATTGGTATATTCTTAAGAAGTGAATGAACCAGTGAAAGCCAATGTATTACTATCAGTGTTCTGTGTCAGAAAAACATGGCTCTAGTTAGAGAGAAACAGTCAAACATGACAAAATAATGAAAGCAGAATAATGAAAATACCATGGCTGTATTTACAATTATTCTTGTTAGACGATGTAAAGCCTTTTGTGCTAAAAACATACGATAAATAAATGATAATTATTAAGTGCTTTTGCATTTTAATGTTGGATAAACGTCTTCGGGTATTCCTACTGCGCCACCTTCTGAAAACGTTTTACCAGGAAATGACGTATGAGTAGACGAGTTCGTTGTGCAGAGTTGCCAGGTTTGGTGTTTTCCGTCAAAATAGGCTTTCCGAAAACACAGTCGCTCGTAAACATTCAGAGGTGCCGGCTGTGCGTGTTTTTTTTAATTTACCACGGCTGCCAGAAAGCTCTTATATTACTTAATTGAATAAATAGTCTGTGTAACTAGGGTTTAAAACCACGAGGAGCTAAAACAGGAGTGAACAGCTGATAGAGATGCATTAAGTAGGCATTTATTAATCATAATATGCATATGAGGGGCTTCGACATATAAAACATGTAAAGAAAATGAACGACAAAGTGAGATTAAAAAAGGATTTGCTTTTTTAACTTTAAACGCCTGTGATTGGACACCTCGGCTTAGTTTCAGCCTGTATGCGGCCTTCTGTCACACAGTGGGCTGGAGAGTTTTTGGGGACTTGGCAACCCTGCACACGTGCGTGAAAGCGTGTCGTAGCACGATGTGTGTCGTGTAGTGAAATCTTGATTTCAGACAGTTGGATGTACTCTTTAAGAAGTAAAAGATCAGAATGTCCAACCCCGTGAGGTATCCGTCACCCAATTTTGGTTGTGTAACTGAGAAAGCGGTGCTCAGACCGCCGACGTTTCTGTGGACTCAGCAGCAAGCAGACAAGTTCCAGCCTAACAGAGACTGGAGCTGGACTCAGTATGCACCGCCAGCTGCCCACAGCACCACAACCGCTCATTTTAATGGCTGTGAAGGTTCAAACTACCAGAATTATGTACAGAATCGGTGTCCTGGTGAGTTATATTGCCTTGTAAGTTAAGTAGTGTGACGGTGATTACGGTAGCTGTCTGATGATAGACGAGAACACACAGCAGAATATATTTCACGTTTTCTTTACAGATTCCTATAATCGTGCTTTTGGTTACGGGAGCCAAGGGCATGGCCAACACCAGTGGGGCAAAAGAGTAATCAGTATTTTATTCTAATAGCAAATGATAACGATTTCCACGTGTTAATAGATGTAAAGTAACCTACTGACCTTATTTCAACAGAAAAAGCAAAAAGAACCAGAGTTCAGTCACTTTTGTGACACTTGTGACAGAGGCTTTAAAAACCAAGCTAAGTATGATGAGCACATTGGCCAGCATGTAAAGGTAATCAACCAGGTCAACATGTGAATTACACTGAATTAACACCCTCTATATATAAGGTTTTCACCTTGTTTTACCTTGTCTTAGTGCTCAATGGATGACTGCAGTTTCACTGCTCATGAGAAGCTTGTACAAATCCACTGGAAAAATGTAAGCGAGAGTGTTCAGTAATGAGAGTAAATGTCGTGTTTACAAATTGAACATTGCCTTTTCAGATAAACAAGAACAGGACTAACTTGTAACCATGGTGTCTTTCAGAATCACGCTCCTGGAGCGAAGCGTATCAAATTGGACACTCCAGAGGAGATTGTAAAATGGAGAGAAGAAAGAAGAAAGTATGATTATCCTTTTTAACACCAGAATAAATGTACTTTCTGTTGTAGAAAACTACTGTTCTACTTCTGTTTTTTCACAGCCAAAGTTATGTATCTCAGACTTGAAGGAATTGCTTTATTTGTAATGATTTGTAATTGTTCCAGATGCTGTGAGTGAAAAACAATTAAGAGTTGTGCTCTTAATCTAACAATTTCACAACCCACAGAAACAAATGCTGTTTGCTTTTTACAGACTTACAGAAAATTTATTTTAACATCAGTTACAGTACACAGATAAAAGTTACACTCAAATGTGAAATAAGGTGAACGTCCTTTACTGCTTTCTGTGTGCAGGAACTACCCCACACTGAGCAATGTGCAAAAGAAAATGAAGATAATGGCAGTCAAAGAACAACGGGGAGATGTGCTGGAGACTGTCCAGTTTGGGTGTGTTGAACTTGTGAACTGTTACTTGTGGATGACTACTTTGTATGTTCTTACAATGGACACTCGACAGTTTAATACATTAGCAGTGTTCACCTTACAGTTCAAATTTTATGCCTTATAGTTATTTGGATTTGAGCAAACAATAAACGTATATTAACCATTGTATCACTTTAAACAGTCAATTTAGGAGTCGTGGCCGAGGGCGTGGAAGAAGGTTCCAGAATTATGGAAGAGGTGCATATAGGAGCCATCAACATTTCCTACCAGGAAGTGCAGAGATGGAGGATCAACTGCCCTGCGCACGTCCTTCCCATGATGGAGACCCTCTTGGAGCTCTGGCCAACAATGACCCAGGTTAGCAAAGCACTCTTCGCAATCTAAACATTCTCAACATTATCTGTGTTCTCTCTGAAGGGAGTGATAAATGTAAGCCCATCTGTCAATTTCAGGCTCTGAGAAAGAGGAACTAGTGAATGAATTGAAGGATGGCATTTCTGTGGCCCCTAAAAATATGACCTCTGCTCTGGGATCACTGATATCAAGCTATGGAGGAGACACAACGGAGAGTGAGGAAGAACCTGAACGTGAGTGAACTTCTTACCTGCCTGTGTATGATTTTATTTATTACTTTCCAAAAAAGCTTTATTTGTGTTGGGTAATAGATGTAACTAGTAAAGTGCATTTCCTGAAGGAAACGGGATGCTTGTACAGTTAACATGGTTGCTATCAATGGTCTATATTACTGGATAGGACGCTGCCTATTCGCTAGCATTGAGGCCGGCGCGACGTCATGGAGCCGCCATGTTGTGTGGAAGTGAAGCTTGTAAA
>BRDA01014616.1:3931-15411 GCA_036984385.1 Crenuchus spilurus | reverse complement strand
TTGCCACTGGCTTGTCAGTATGATCACGATTTATGATGTTCTTATGTGAGAATTTGCCTTTTTTTTTTTAAAGCCTGTCTAAGCTCTTCATAACTCGTATGAGACACATGAGCTCAGGAGCTTCATTATCCAACATGCAGCATCCTTCAAAAGATGGCATCTGCTTTTCTTTTCAATAACATGAAATATCTCTTACAGGCTTATAACTAAGAGGATGTAGGATTTTGTTCATTTACTCAGACAGACACTCTTTTTAAAAATTAGTTTATTTAATATGAAGGTCAGCAGTGGTCAGAAGATTAAGCAAAAATGCTATTGTGTGTGCAACCAGATTTAGAGGCATAAAACAGCCTTTCACTTGATTTCATGTACTGAGCACTAAGGACACTAAGATCCAGGAACAACAGGGGCTTCTTTATATTTGAAGAATTATAGCCATATGAAAAAACAGAATAATGTGAAAAAGTTCATTTTTATTCAGAATTAATTTTTAAATCTAAACGGCCATATATTTCATATTCATTACACACACAGTTACATATTTCATCTTTTTGTTTTAATGTTGATCAGTGTGACTTTTATAACTCCTGAACATCAGAACTGCAGACTCTCAAACACAGATAATGTGTGATTGTGAGTAAAAGACTATAAAGAGTATAAATAGTGAATCTCTCAGACTACAACCGCCACATTCACTAATATCAACACTCCTGAACCAGAGACAACATCATAAGTGTCTGACCTGGACTGAGCAGAACCAGAACTGGACTGTTACTCAGTACAAAGTCCTCTTTTCAGATGAAAGTCACTTTAGTGTTTCATTAGTAAATCAGCTGCTAGAGTCTGGAGGAAGAGTGGAGAGACACACAATCCAAGTGTCTGAAGTCCAGTGTGCAGTTTCTGCCGTCATATTACTGTGACTGACTGATCACCCAACTCTATAGACCTGAACTCTATAGAGAATCTACACCTGATCAAGCAATACAGACAAGCTAAACACCACTATCAAAGCAACCTGGGCTTCAATAACATCTCAATAGAAGGAGCCTCAACCAACTATCAAGTGTCTAAATGAACATACAGTACATGTCAGAAGTTGGACATTTCTGTACTGTACAAGCTTTTCTGTTTGATCTTAACTCTTAATTCGAAACTCTACAATTCTAATCATTTGAGATTCTGGATTTCAGATTTTCATACATATCAACATAATAATAAAAAGATGAAATATGTCAACTTACCTGTAATGAATATAAAATGACAGTTTAGGTTTTTGTATTAAATACATTTTAGATGTACATGTGAATATCCATCAGCCTGGATGCTAATTGAGGACGGGTACATTCAACATAGCATTTGCAACATAAAACTACATTTACAGTTAATATAAATTAAAATCTTGTGGATAAAATTGTTTCTTTATGATGGGCACTGAATTAAAATCACAGCTCTTACACATATTCTTTAGAAATCTGTCAATATTAGCTTGAATTATAATATTATATTAATATTGCATCTTAAATGATCTCTTTCAGTTGCTTATGCAAATACAGATATGTGCAAATGTTTGTGCACCCCTGGTTAGGCTACATATTTTACTGATATTTTAAGTGAAAATAAGCTCCTTGAGAATGAACGTGTTAACATTTTTAGTTGGGATTATTTGGGATAATCATAAAATAGTCTGTGCAAAATTCAGCAAAAAACAATAAAAAAGTGAAATAAAAAATAGCTAATTTTTGTTTATTGCCCTGTAGAGTGTGTTAACATCCAGCAAAATGTGTGTTATGACTACAGGTGCACAAACTATTGCATAAGCCTATAGATTTTTACTCAACAGTGGGGCTGTCACGATTATTACATAATCATCTGATCACACTTCTATTAGATAATCACAGTTATTTTCCACACATGCTATTGTTCACAGTTACAAGTTTATTTTTGCAACAAATTTCAATTAAATTTTAGTTATGTTGAAGTAAATAAATGTAAATTGAAAAACCTATTTATTAAAATGTTTATTACAATGTCTTGAGTCATATTATGTCTTTTACAGGGCAGCGCTGAGCAATGTTTGTTTATTTGAACTGTATCTGTGTCAGTGGTCAGTTTGGAGCTACTGAGTATGAATGAACAGGAAGCAGGAGATGTTCAGTTAATTTGGCCAGTTTAGGCTTGAAAATTGCATCAGAGAATTAAATTGTTAATTGTGATTATTTATATGACAGTTAAAATGTTATAATAGTGACAGCTCTACTCGACAATTGGTGTGAGATGAATTTAAATAACTGTTTTTGATCAAATTGTCAAGATTAGCATTGATTTACTTTTTCTCTTACTCTATCCATAAAATGCATCCACGTACTAGTGCATTTGCAAAAAATATTTTTTTAAAATTACAAAGAAAAAGAAATTTGTGTTCTTAATTGAATTAAAAAATGTCATATATTTTATATTCATTACAAGTGACATACAGTAGCAGTCAAACGTTCTCATTCAATGTTTTTTTTCCCTACATTGTAAATGAATACTGATTCTAGATTTCTGATTTTCATGAGCAATAAGTCATAATGATCAACATTAAAACAAAAAAGATTTGAAATATGTCACCTTATGTGTAATAAATATAAAATACATAATTTTTTCCAAAATTCTTATTTTTTAAGTTGTACTGTACTTCACTAGAAAAGTTACTAGAAAACCAGGCAAGGTGACAAAATAATTTCCAAAAATGCAGTTGTAAATTTACAATCACTAGTGCACATTTAAAAGCATAGATTGTCCAGGACATCATTTATCCCAAATAGAAAATCAAGTGCACACATTCAACACCAGGCACTTTAGAAACATAAGACACCACGTAGCAGTTGGCCTAATGACTCTGAATCCTTGTGAACTTAATGCAGCGTCCCTGAAACACAAACACAACAGCAGCCTGTTATTATTCAAATACAAAGAAAGAGTTCATTTAATGGCCAGTCTGTCCTGAGGGGCTCTAGACCATCATCTTCAGCCTCCCTGTTTCCTCTCCATGCCTCATTATCTCTTATAAATGCAAAAACATGACACAATGCCTAACGTGTCTCTCACGCAGGGCTGCTTAAGCCCTCATTTAGTCACCGGTTAAATGTCCTGTCCCACCAGGCACTGGCTAGTGCACCCACAGCATCATTCATCATCCACCGCTCATTCACATCGGGTTCTGTAAACGCATGTCATATGGCCAAAGAGGATTATTTTGACATGTTTTGTGGTTCTGACATTTATGATAATTTGGAATAATTGAAGTCAATTGAGTGAGCTTTGATTGTAATGGGCACAGAGGAAGCTGCCATCTTCAGTCATGATGACTGATGAACACAGACACAGAAACATGAGCACAGAGCAGGTATGGTTTTATACAAAATGACTTCAGTTGACTTGGTGATATAGAGTGTTGGGATAATGCGTTACAACCCAGACAGAAAACAATTCTGGACCAAACACGGCCCAATTAAGGCACTGAGGGATCATCTTTGGCAATGTTGAGACGATATGACAAGTGATCAAAGGTTTTTACATGCTGAAGACTAATGCAAATGATGTAGCAGCTGTGTTTAAGGTTTGTCACAGTATTGAAACCAAACAAAACTTAAAAATATAACTTTTTAATGGCATTTCTATTTTTGGCCAAATCTGGCCGAACTGTAGCCAAACTGTCAATATTATCAATACAGTGGAACCTCGATTATCGTTTGTCCTGGTTATCATACAATTCTGTTATTGTCAATTTTTTCAGGGAAATTTTGTCCGAGTTATC
The DNA here is from genome assembly GCA_036984385.1 of Crenuchus spilurus. NCBI lineage: Eukaryota > Metazoa > Chordata > Actinopteri > Characiformes > Crenuchidae > Crenuchus > Crenuchus spilurus. The sequence goes on along the minus strand of BRDA01014616.1, from coordinate 11,612 downwards.
GTTCATACGCCCGGTTATGTCAGCGTGCCCATGTCACTTGCTACCTTCATGAAAACAAAGCATCCACCACTCACCCACACATTCATCGTTCATTCTGGCTTTGTTTCTCTTTGTTTCTCTGGTTTTGTTTCTCTTTGTTCCTCTGGTTTTGTTTCTCTTTGTTCCTCTGGTTTTGTTTCTCTGGCCAAAACTGACCCAACTGTATCACCCCTGAGTTACAGTTTAAATGTGGTTACATACTAAGGCTGTGTTCTAGTACTCAGATTTGGAAAAAGTCATCACTGTCATTCCACATCAAAAAGTGGGCTGAAGAGAATCGTAAATGACGGACAGAACTGGGTCATCACTCAATTGTCATCAGGAAAAGTAAAAGCCTTACAAATGTGATTACTTTGTCCTGTAAGTAATGTTCAAATGAGTGTAATCACATTACAGTTACTGACTCCATATTAAGCCGTAAGACACAAAGATAATGTATATTTATGTATTTAGTTTGTCTTTGTGTCATTTTTGTGAGCGGTGTCTGATACAGCTGCCCATGTGATCCGGTCTGTGATGCGAGGATACTGAACAAGGAAAAGCTTTTGTGTCTGCAGAAAGTGGTGTTGGTGAACAAGAGGTGTTAAGCCTGTGTTCTGTGTGGATCTCAATGCCCCGGTGCATCTATGGAGACACTGTACTGTATAAACATTGCTGTCTTTTAGATTAGACTGACAGGTCCTGATTCTCAGGTCACTTCCTCTAAACACTAAGTGTTACCCCAATGTCCTGACCACTCCTAATCATCTCTATCTTCATAATCTGGCTCAGTCTCTCCTCACCTCTCTGTCTAATAGCTAATGTGTGCTGAAAGTGTGTTAATGGAGTTCCACTGACCATTTAATGTAAATGTAGTTCTACAATCACAGACTGTAGTCCATCTGACACCACCACCACATCAGTGTCACTGCAGTGCTGAGAATGATCCACCACCTAAGTTATGGCAGTTCTGTGGGGGTCCTGACCATTGAAGAACAGGTTGAATAAAGTATACAGAGAAACAGATGAACTACAGTCTGTAATTGTAGAACTACAAAGTGCATCTATATGAGTGTAGATACCAGCAATGTGTACCTAATGAAGTGGCGTAATGATTGCATTTGCAGTGAAGTAAAACACATTATGTAAAAAATAGTTTAAAATACAGCATTTTCTCATATTGCCTTTTGGGATTCCATCCATCCATCCATCCATCCATCCATAAATAAATAAATAAGAATCTTATTAGCTGCCATGTTATTCAATGATAGTTGTGGCTCCATGTGGACTCCCAGTGAAGCCCAAACTCATTGTGACAGTCAGGTCAGATTGAGGTCTGAGGTCACCCTCTACTCTGAGATGTCAGGGCAGAGTCTCACTATTGACATCCGGAAACTTGACAGCCAGACTCCCATCTCCATGACCTAATGATGCTAATAGTGACAAATCCTCACGGATGAGTGTGTGTGTGTGTGTGTGTGTGATTAATGATCTACTCATAGCCACACCCACCCTAAATGGAGCAAACCAGTTAATGTGAACTTGTATGTGTGCTCATTTTTATTTGTCCTGACAGGCTGAAGAGTCTGACAACTTCACTAAACACTGACCCATTAGCACAATGACTGGTCTCCATTAAACTGATTACTTCCTTATTTGTCTGCAGCCCTCACACACTATCTAATGTGCAAGCAACAGTGATGTTCTCCCAGCAGTTCAGCTTTGGTCTGCTTTTGAATTTGGTCTTTTTCTATGCAGGCTTCAAACAAGTCCAAAATAAAACCACACCTGGTCGTTTGACGAAGGTCTCATGACAGCCACTCGATCATACTGTCTCCGCATCAATGCTAGCAAAGCATCAAAACGGCCCTGAAAGCACAGAAAATCACATTAGGGCTGAAATGCCATTCAGACAGACTTCTCGATATCATTTAAAACTGAAATAACTAAAGATTTTATCCTAGAAACAAAACTAAACATACCCCGGATACCTTAAAGGGTCTATTTTTTCTACCAGACCTCTGTTTATTCAGTTCTGAGCTCAAAAGTCTTAGCTAGAAATGTTTAGAGTGTTTTTTTCACAATATATCAGCACATCTGAAAACAGGTTTTTGGAAAGTCTAAGTTTAGAGCAGATTTAATTAAAATATAGATTTATGACACTCTTACTGTTTTACATGGTGTTGATGAGTTTGTGCTGAACAGAAACCTGTGTAACACTGTAGAAAACAATAATATTAGATGTGTGTAATTTGTAAAAAAGTCAAGGCATGTCAGACTACATCAGAGAGTCTGAAACACCCTCAGACTCCAGAGGGGTAATCAGTCAAAACATGTTTTGATTATACTACTTTTCCCAGATAGCAGACAATCCTGGCCCAAACACGGCCCAATTAAGCCACATGCAGGTCAGTTATAGCAGTGATGAGTGTATTCTGAGTTTGCTGGTACAGTGATGTTTAAGGTCTGTCACAGCATTTGAACAACTGGGCTAACTGTATCCAGCCAAATACATCACGCACAAGTTATGGTTTAATTCAGGTTAAACTAAGACCATCACCTGAGTCCAGAATAAGTTTTCCTCATCAATCCCTTTTGGTATTTGGGCCAATGAAAGAAGTAAGTGTAGGTAATAGGTGTTGTTAACAATAATGGAAGCTTCCAACCATCATGCTGTAACATACATTATATTTAAAGTCATTTTAGGCTGTAAACCTGTAGGCTCTTACCGCCACGTTAGCTCAGGTGTACTGCCTCGCTAAAACATTCTTCCTCTGTGGGTCCAAACAGAGCCATTTTATTTAACTCCTGGAGCTCCAACTCTAATCATCCCCAGGTATAAAGCAAGTCTTTACTTGTGTCACAATTCGTACGACCTTAAACAGTCTTGTTCAAATGATTCGGAAAGTTTTTTAGAAATATACGTTTGCCAGTCAGTGTCCATAACCTCACAAGTGTGATTGTGTACACATGCGATTTGTATATTAATTAGTGTACAAAGCTTCAAACACCAAAGATGTCCAAGCTGATTGATAATGTCATCTGTAAAAAAAACTGCCCAAATATTTAATTTAAGTCAGTAGCTGCATTCTAAACGCTAGTTCCTAGTCTATATTGACTGCACTTCTAGACTACGTCACAGACATTACAAAATACATTTGAATGATTTTGAAGGAGCAGTGTATGCTTCTCCATCTACTGCCCCCCATAATCCTTTGTGTACAGCGTATGCATTCAGGAAAAATGGTGTGGAACAGCAAAATTTGTCTTTAAATGTCATTACAAACAAGTAGCCTTCATAGCTCTTTTCGTAGGACAGTCCTACAGAGGGCACTCATACCTAAATATGCCTACAGACAGCCAAGGTGAACCATAAAGCTAGCAACCGAAGGAACAGACTCACCTTAATTGGGGTGTACCATTTAGATGGTTGTGGGGGGTGATAAGGAGGTGGTGGTCTAGAAGGAGCTTTTACAATGGGCTCTTCTACCTCCTCCTCTGGCATTGTGACCACAGCGTTTTTGGCTTTCTCCAGTCGAGCGCCTTCCTCTGTGGAGCCTTTTTCTCCCCAGCGAACCTGCAGAAAGAAGCCATTCTGTCTTTATTTAGGCTTGTGTGAGAGTTTGCATGACTATGCTGCAGTACCAGCCTCTACTCTTTTGTGAAGAGTACACCAGATGTTTGAGCTTTGCTTTCAGGTTTTTACTGTATTCAGCCACGAGAGCTTTAGTGAGGTTAGGTACCGATGCAGGATGCACTTCAGCTCATAAAAAGTCATCACTCTGGATAAGAGCATCTGCCAAATGACGTAAATGTAAATGCTAATGTAAGTACTGGATGGAGCTGACACAGGTATTAGGCCTCATGTGCAGTACCAGAGCTCAACTCCTCACTTTTGTATGTATCTTAGAAGATATGAAAGTAATATATATATATATATACTTTATTAATCCCTTGCGGGAAATTCAGGTCCCAGCACTGCTGGCAGGGCAGCCGCTTGCGCAGCGCCAACCTTAAATGCATCTCTGAATGTAAGGAATAGATGCTGGACCTGCTGGTGGATACCTTGATTAAATCTCAAATTTGCAGTCATATCTCACAAGTTTTACATATATGTACAGTATGTGGCTTGGTGAGAAGGCAACATGTGTTGGCATAATTATTAGAAAATGGATGAAACACAAGATGACTGTCAATCTTCCTTGGTCTGGGGCTCCATGGAAGATCTCACTTCGTGGGGTAAGGATGATTCTGAGAAAGGTCAGGAATCAGCCCAGAAGTACACGGGAGCACCTGGTCAATGACCTGATGAGATCTGGGACCACAGTCTCAAAGAGGACCATTAGTAACACACTACGCCGTCATGGTTTAAATCCTGCAGGGTACACAAGGTCCCCCTGCTCAAGCCAGCACATATCCAGGACCGTTTGGAGTTTGCCAGTGACCATCTGGAGGCACTGAAGAAGGTCATGTGGTCAGACGAGACCAAAATAGAGCTTTTTTGTATCAACTCCACTCGCCATGTTTGGAGGAAGAACAAGAAAGAATACATCCCCAAGAACACCATCCCAACCAAGCATGGGGGTGGACACATCATACTTTGGGGGTGTTTTTCTGCAAAGGGGACAGGACGACTTCACTGTATTGAAGCGAATAAGGATGGGGTCATATATTGCGAGATTTTTGACCAACAAACCTCTTTCCCTCAGAAAAAGCATTGAAGATGGGTCGTGGCTTTTATTCAGGTAACAAGTTCAAACAGGTGCAATTAATATAGGTAATGAGTGCAGAATAGGAGGCTTCTTAAAGAAAAACTAACAGGTCTGTGAGAGCCAGAATTCTATCTGGTTGGTAGGTGATCAAATACTTATTTTATGCAATAAAATGCAAATTAATTATGTAAAAATCATACAATGTGATTTTTTAAAATTGTTTTTAGATTCTGTCTCTCATAGTTGAAGTGGACCTACAGTAAAAATTACATATCTCGCCATTCTTTGTAGGTGGGAAAACTTTCAAAATCAGCAGTGTATCAAATACTATTTTTCCCACTGTGTATGTATGTATATATATATATATATATATATATATATATATATATATATATATATATATATATATATATATATATATATATATAACCATGCAGGGTGTATGATGGGATTCATATACTTAGATGAAGTGGAACAGTGCAGTGAATGTCTCTTTCAATTAGTAGAAAATGGGTCACAAAGCAGATGTTAAAAGGAGTGACTGTATTTGGGCACCAAAGCTCAGAGTTTGAAGGAAGTAGCTGAACTTGCAGGTGTATGGAAGTGTGTAGTCACATAAGTCTACCAGCAGCGGTAAACATCCTAGTCTACAGGACAGTGTAGTCAGTTACATACTATGGGTAATGTGAATACTTTGTCATTGTGTGTTTTTTTTTTATATTTATTTATGATTTGTATTCTGTATTATCTGTTCCTAGTACCAAGCAACAGGCCAGTAAATTGATTCTGATTTAAATTACATTGTAAATGTAAATAAGTAAACTCATCTACAGAGAACAAACTTCTGCACATTTTAAAGCAGTTACTGTTTACTGAAACATCCTTGTATCATGACTCATTTCGTCCTACCTCCATACGTCTGATCCCACCAGCACCCCTCCCTCCATAGTACGATGCATCCACGGTGGGCCACTTATTCTTAGGCAAGGGGTCCATCTCTGGTTCCTGTGAAAGAAGCAAATTAAAGAAATCTTCACAAAAACAATGAGATCTACTGGTAAGGTGTAGATTAGGAGAAATTAGAATTACTACTAAAAGGCTTAGTGATGGTAAAAGCCCTAGTAATACATTAGTATCTGATGTATTGTCTCAGTGTTAAAATATCTCAATTGAATTCATTTTCCTGTCATTGTAGCCTTCTAGAAATGTCTGTAATGTTACTATAGGTGGAGAAGTTACAACTTTAACATTGTATACACAGATCAGCTGTAACACTAAAGCCATCATCCACCTCTTTGTATCTACACTCACTGTCCATTTTAGCTCCACTGATCATACAGGTGCACAGGTTCTACAGTTACAGACTGTAATTCATCGGTTTCTCTGTATACTTTATTATCCTCCCTTCACCTGTTCTTCAGTGATCAGGACCACAACAGGACCACCAGTGATCAGTGGAGCTAAAACGAGTGTAGATACTGTACAAGGAGGTGGTTTAATGTTATGGCTGGTTGGTGTGTACAGATAATGGATGCCAGTCCAGAATTTTCATATAACTACTGTGTACTTACAGGAATTGGTCGTGGAGGAGGAGGTCGAGATGGAGGCGGATCCCTAATGACCTGTGAGATGGACAAACGTCTTTAATTCATATTTATCTAACATTTAGCTGTTGTTTCTAGTAACTTTGGATGGATGTTTCCTTACCACAGTACAGCAGAGTGGCCAGAACCACCAGAACACAGCCAGACCCAACAGCAGCAGAAGAACCAGCAGAACCAAGAGTACCACTATCCCATTAGACTGACACAGCAAACATTCTCAGTTAGACATGCACATGTTTGTTTCAGTGTGTGTTCATATGTTGATTCTGCAGTGACAATAACTGCATATTTACATTACAGCTGAGATCGTAGCTCAAAGTCTATTAACTATGTACTCATAGTACATGATTACATCATAAAGTTATTGTTACACTCAATAACAGTGATAGGCTGAGAACATGTATGACACTAATGGAATAATAATAATAATTATTATTATTATAAAATGTTTTGTAAAAAAAATGTAAACTAGAAGACACAACCTGTGTTAATTTAATAAACTGATGCATCTAAAAAAAATTTATACGATGAAAAATTTTTTTTTTCATAATTTAAAAACTCATATTTTATATTAATTACACATAAAAGTTTCATATTCCAAACCTTTTTTTGTTTTAATGTTGATCAATATGACATAGCTCATGAAAATCAGAAACCCAGAATCTCTAATTATTTTAATATTTCACACAGAGTTTAAGTAATTACTATTCAAACATTATCAACATTAATGTGTCACTTAATTTATAATGAATATAAAACAGATGACAGTTTACCTTTTTGAATTAAATTATGAACACAAATACACTTTATCATGTTATTACATTTTTTTGATATTTTTGACCAAAGAAAACAGTACTTTTACATTAAGTTGGTGATGACCTTAAATACACTAAGGAATTAGAAAAAGTGGAAACTAGTGATATCTCGGTATCATACTCACACATGTGGTGGCGTATATTGTTATTGGACTAGAAATATAGGAATGGCCATGATTGAAGCTTATCAGCACTTCAATGGAGCTGTTAAAAAACAGAACACTAGTTATTACAGTCTACAGATATGTGTACACAAATTACTGAGTGATGACAAGTTTTATTACATCAGTACTAATAATCACCTGAGATGAGCTGGATTCATTTCACTTGGTACTATAATTTAAAGGATTAGCATAGGTACATAGATCAATTAGCCTCTGCTGGGCTTGTAGTTTTTACAGTCTGACAGTAAAAACTAAATAGATTTAAATCCAGTATGAATCAGAAGTGTTTATAGCTTTTAAAGTCTGACAGTAAAAACTAAATTGATTTTAATCCAATCAAAAATGACAGTCTGAAATTTTCGATATTT
>BRDA01014614.1:58779-69212 GCA_036984385.1 Crenuchus spilurus | reverse complement strand
ATTGACATTTGCCATCTCCACATAATTGCATTCAGTTTTTATTCACAATTTGTATAGCGTCCCAACTTTTTTGGAATCCGGTTTGTACATGTTTAGAGTCTTATTCTATTGGCAGTACTTCCCCACTAAGCAGTGTGTATATATTTGTACATCTGACAGCAATGACTGCAACTTAAATTAGCTGAATGCATTCATTACATGGGGTGTCCACAAAGACTTGCACTTTGAGAGTATATCCCCAGAGTCATGCGTTCCCCAGCTCTGTTATTCACTAATATACCTCTGGGAGAGCTCTAACCCTTAACTCCCACATTAATCTTAACCATCCAGAGTCTTTAATATTTGATTCAACCCAGAACACCACACATATAACAATGCACTTTTGTGTATAGATTACTTGGTTTGAAGCCCTTTTTTTCAATGAAACAAGTGGATAATATGAAACATTTTAAATTGAAACTGGCCCAAGTTGACCTGAACATGACAGGAGGGTTAATGTCCCTTAACAGAATATTGAAAAGGGGAAAACAGGACACTGGGTACTGTAACGAATGGCGGAGAAGTGCAGGTTAGCACTCCCCTAGGAGAGGTGCAAGTGGTGGTTGGGAATTAGCCCGGTCTTCATTATAGAACATGCAGGAGACATCCGTGCGGGCAATGGAGACCATTTATTTAGGCAAAGAAGCCCCCACACTCTACTCATCACAAATCAGGATAACAGCAGCCGATGGAGCAAACAGGCTACAACCTCAAGCTATTCACACATGTACTCAATGTGCTTGACTAACGTAATTATATCACTCACAGGATGCATATGTCCCACCCCCAGGCACTTAAAGTGACCGTTACAGTACACAGAAATTACTATTTTGACATTCTGTTTGTTATAATAGTGTGGCAGTTTTGCACACAGCTAAAGGCTGAACAGTTAAAAGCTGAATTGAATGGTCATGCTTTCCATGATTCTTTTTGTTCTTCCCTGTCCTGGGCTTAGCTAGGATATGTAATGATCTGCCCTGCGCCCAGTGAAGGAGTAGAGGACTCACTGTGGCCCGGATCAGAATTAAGTGGAAGATAATGGATAGATGTTGATACACACAAGTATTGTAGAAAAAAGAACTAATCTACTTATAATTACAAACAATATAAAGAGAACAAGTTTACATACATAGTGTACACCAGCGAATCTCAACTGGTGGGTCGGACACGTTCTGGTCGGGTCGCAGACAGATTGTAAAGAATAAATAAATTTTAAAACCATTAAATTAGTTAATGCTTATCTGATTTTGTCCTTGTATTTTAAATTGAAAACAGAGACACAGAGTGGCAAGCATCAGACGCGTGCAGCCATTGCATGCAGCATTCTTGTTGCCATCGTAACCACCATTTGCTGGTTATCAGTGTCGCTTATTATAAGCGAGTTTGGGCTTGTTTTGTCTAAAGTCACTTGCAAATCTCGTGAGTTGCGGTTTGCGGTTTTTTGAGCTTGTTTTTGAACATGAAGTTGCTTATTTGGGCATGACTTTCTTTGCAAGTGAAACTCTTTGATTATCTCCCAGCTCCCCATAACAAAGCAAAAGATGAGAAGCACAAAAAATCTGCACGCTGAGGCTAACAAACATGGGTTTCAGTGCCCCAAAACACAATGACACAAAGCAAAGAAATGAGCTAAAAATAGCCGCCTACATAGCTTGCCAATGTTTATATTAAAAGTGTTTATCATAATTTTTGTGTTGTTTTTGTGTTGTTTTAATAGATAATTTTTTGTGTTTTACCGAATGTGGTGGGTTGCCAGTTGGGCTTATTTTGGGCTTGTTTTCATAGAGCTGGTTGCTTGTTTCTTTCGCGATATATGGCAACACTACTGGTTTCTCTTCTGTTTCAATTTGTGATGATGTTCAGAGGCAAAGAATTGGGTGATAATTTTATGCTACGTGCTTTTAACAGTTTATAAATATTTAATAATATGTAATAATATATTATTTTATTAATGGTAAATATAAATTGTATTATTTTATTATTAATAACACAAGTTATTATTAGTATTAATTAGAATCATACGCAAGATGTAAAATATCCTATGCCAACCATTAGAGCTTCACATAGGGACAACCCCATTTTCTTACTACCAGCAGCTACACAATCCTATTGTTTCAATTCTACAGCTACACCCTATGGTTGCTGTGGCAGACCCACCCCCTTCCAAGCTAGCTTTACAGACCTTCCTTACCCTTAACAAATGTAAAAATCCACACTGGCCTCCCTGGTGACTAAGGCTGTACCGAGCCCCACTGGCACCATTAATGCATACTCAGTGCCACCAGTTCCATGTGATCTTTACTTGCTACATCACCAACCACCCAAACAGCTCCTCTACAGTGCATTTCCCCAACTAGTCTGTGTTCTCCTCATCCACAACCACTGACTAGACCTTTCAACTGTTTCTGATAACTCCTTCACAGCTGCCCTTAGTTTCCAGCCCCTGATGCCAAACTGCACAAGCAGGGATGTGGCAGACTTGGCTATAAATCCCCTAACACATATTTACACCAGCCTTACATCTACCTGCCACCCATGTCCCCTCACCTCAGCCGCCAAGTCCACATACTTCAGCTTCTTCCTTTCAAATGCTTCATCAACTGCATCCTCAAATGGAACTGTTTACTTTCAGAGTACAGCACCATATCTGGCCTCAGTGTAGTTAAGCAATGCACTCTGGGACCTGCAGTTTTTTACCTACGTCCACTAGTAATTTCCAATCTCGCGCTTCACCCCATATATTTATAACCTGTGCCTGCTCTCGAATATGTTCCCCCTCACACACAAACCTAATCACTTTATTACTACAACCAGTCATCAATGCATTCACCTCCATGCGTTTGCTGTCCAACAAACATGCTAAAACCCTTAGCACCTAATTATGTCTCCATGTATACCTCCCCTGTGACAAACTAACCTTACAAGCTGATAAAATATGCTTCAGCATGCCAACCCCTGTACATAATCTACAGTTAGAGTCTTCACCTACCCACTGTCCAAGGTTTTGTGGAGTTGGAAGGACATCATAAGTCAGTCCAAGCAAAAACTTAATACAACTTGCCTCCATTGCCCACAGTTCTTGCCAAGTGATCTTCCGCTTCTCTAAATTCTCCCAGCGAAGCCAGTGGCCTTGTTTGGCCTGTGATGCTGCTATTGCACACTGTGCCTCCTCTTCCTGATCCTGAATAAATCTAATTATCATTTTCCTTCTTTCTGGTGATGTGGCCTTGCTAAAAGCTTTCCATGAATCACCTGACCCAAGGCCTGCTCTTCCGCATTGCACCTGGCCAATCACATCCTTTAGCTCTAATGACCTCCTGGCTACCTGCAATGCCACTCTGGGGTTCCACTTCCTTCCTACTTTTGTGACTGGCACTGCTGCTTTAACCACTGCATCCTTCAATCCTGACAAAATCAATTCACGACTCACCTTTGCACATTTAAATTACTCAACTAAACTTGTGAGTGGTAGCTCCAGTACCCCTCTCCCATACCATGACACGCTACTTAAAAACTGTGGCACCCCTAGCCACTTCCTTATGGCCTTGTTCATAACCCTTTCCATCCTCTCTACTTCTGTAATTGAAATGTCATAAACTGTCAACGGCCATCTAATACGAGGCAGTAAGCCAAACTGCAGACACCACAATTTCAACTTCCCTGGCAGACATGATCTATCTATGTTATTAATAGCCTTCACCAAATCAGCCTTTATTCCCACAGCTTAGTCTGTATCATTCAGTGCTGCACTATACCATCTACCTAAACTCTTCACTGGTCTCTCCAGTACTGTAGGAATAATTTCTCTTTCCATCACAAAATTTTCCTGAACAAGTTTCCCTTTGACAATCGACAGACTTCTAGACTTACTTGGTTTAACTTTCAGTCTAGCCAACCTTAGATTATCACTTAACTTCCCTAGCAACCACCATGTGCAAGGCACAGTAGTTGTCAGAGTCATCATGTCATCCATGTAAGCCCTGATTGGGGGAAGGCGAGTACCACCATGCAACCTCTCCCCACCTACAATCCACTTAGAGGCCCTGATTACTACTTCCATTGCCATTGTAAATGCTAATGGTGAAATCATACAACCAGCCATTATACCCATTTCTAACCGCTACCATGATGTAATGAATTCCCCTCTACTAAAGCAAAACTGAATATCCTCAAAATATGCTTTAACCAGCCTAGTAACCTTATCTGGCACCTGGAAAAATTCAAACGTTTTCCACATTAGTTTATGTGGCACTGATCCATATGCGTTCACTAAATCTAAGAAAACAAGATGTAAATCTCTACCCTCTTTCTTTGCTGTCTGAATCTGATGCCAGATCATGCTACTATTTTCCAAACATCCTGCAAAGTCAGAAACCCCTGCCTTTTGTACCGATGTATCAATTAATTTGTTTTCTTTCAAATACGCAGCAAGTCTCCATGCTATCACACTAAAGAAAATCTTACCCTCCACATTAAGAAGACTTATGGGCCAAAACTGTTCTTTACCTACAGCATCTTTCTTTTTAGGGATAAGGATACCACCTGCTCTTCTCCACTCTTTTGGAATGATCCCTTTCTTCCAAACTATGACCATCAACCTCCACAAAAACTTCAAGACCTCAGGTGCATATTTGTACACCCGATACAGCACACCATTAGGCCCTGGTGCAGAACCTGCCTTTGCATGATGCACCACACCTTGAACCTCACTCCATTTTGGTGGGCTAATGTCCATTTGCCGCTTTATTTCACCTAGTGGTGGAATATCTTGTGGCAACTTTATCTCCTTTGCTTTATCCTTATCAGTATACACATCACTGAAATGCTCCTCTAATTCCCTCTTTCCAACTTTTAAACTCCCAGATTTCTCCTTACCAAATAAGGTCTTCACAAAATTAAAAGGATTCCTGAAGAACGCTGTCCTAGCATGTTCCTTCTTTCTCCTTCTTTTCCTCAGGTTCTCTGCTCTTCTCAACACTGCCAGCCTACCCTTAAGCTCTTTCTGCAGTACCTCAAAGCCCTCTCTTTCCTCTTCCCCAACTCACCTCCACTGCTTCCTAAGAGCCCTTAACTCCTGTACTAGTTTATCTATTTCTACTTGCCATCTTGACTTCACCATATCTTGTCCCATTTGCTTTTCCTGCAAACTGCCAAACCTTGCCATTCCATATTCATAAATAACTTTACCTAAACTATTCAATTTCTTCTCTGCTGAGCCTTTCAAACCAGCCAAAATACCTTTCAAATTATCATTTATACACTTCCACCCTACTTTCTCTACAGCAGCTGGCCATTTTACTTTTATTCTCTGCCCAATTCCTTTCTCTTTCGCCCCTTGTTTCACCCTCTCCTGCTCTCCACCATTCTTCTGGTTAACATCAGATTCATCCTCCTGTACACTTGTGTTGGTATTCTCCTCAGTAGTAACAGAGGTGTTGATATCCTGTGAACTGTGGTAAGTAACCTGTCATGACTGTCATGAAGTAATATATTAATATTTATTAATAATATTAATTTAATTTATGTTCCAGCACCCCTTCAAACCCCCGAATCAAGCCAGTTGTGTCGCCCTGAAATCTCGTAAATTCTCTTTACATGTATGTGTATGTTTAAATGTGTTTTTGAAGGCTATTTTTCAAAAATAAATTTGTTTGGTTTGTATTTTATAAAAGTGGGTCCCGACTTAATGACCATGAGAAAATGTGGGTCCCAGGCTGAGACCAGTTGAGAACCCCTGGTGTACACAATCCGACGTAGGACAGGTAATATAGACAATATGCCTAAAATTATAGATAACAATAAACAATCAGTCACACAAATTAGGTAAAAACAGGTTACATAATGTACAGGGTAGTATAAACAATAGCAGTGTGCAACTTGGGAATGGTTTATGATGTGAAGTGTTGAGTGTAATAGCTGTCGGGGGAAAATTAGGAGTATCTATGGCCTAGCAGATGATATAGGTGGTCAGTTATTTATGTTGGTGATGGCCTGAGGGTAAAAACTGTTATGTCAGGGTCTGTAATGCCTGCCGGAGGGGAGAAGTTGAAGTTGTCACTTTGGTCTAATGCTGTTTTGATAAAATATCATGCAATTGACTGTGTTGTGGCTCTATACTAAGAACCAAACCCAGGTACCACCAAACTTACTGTGTGGCAATTACGAACGTTGGCCCTTCCAAAGCTATTCCCAAAAATACTCATTTTAGTTGCCAGACTGAGACCTATTGTATACACATGCATGGCCCTAAACACAGCTATCATCTACCTGTAAGCATCTTTTGTCTCTAAATACAACATCCAGTGTCTACTGTGTAATCTTCACAGTCTGGGCTGGGCTATAACCTGACATTCGTCTTCAGTATGTTGACATCTCCATATTTACCAAAGAGAATTACCAGAGCTCAGGGGTTCAAGTGTCTTGAGTGTTGTATTATTTTAGTTAAAAGCAGCATGGATGTCTACCACAATTAGCTAATCTAGCATCCTGCGTGCCTGGGACTACAGAGTGAGTTAATCTTGAATGGCGTAATGGGATTGCAGAGGATGTCTGCAACCATTGTTGAGAGTCACTAAGGGACATGTCAGTGTCAGCAGCCTCACCATCAAGTACAATGCTGGACACAGTAAAGAACCAAACTACTACTACAAGTGCTGCCTGTGTGGAGGTGAGTTTATGGGTGTTTAGTGGGAGAATGTGTGTGAATTGGACCTTCAGGAGGTTGACTGTAAGTCCTTCAGAACAAATATCAGCAGCTTAGAAACTCTTGTGTGGTTTCAGCTTAGAGAAGCAGTCACAACATAATCAGCCTTTACTTTATGTTTTTGCTGTATCAGTAAGATTTGCAGATGATCATTGACTTCTAAACATATGATGTAATATTGACGTCTAAAGCTGAGAGAATGTGGCTATGGGAAATGTTTTCAAACGTATTTTCAATTTAGTCACTGTCTCATTTCACATTTAGGGCATTTGGCAGATGCTCTTATCCAAAGCAACTTTCCAAATATTCCAAAAAGGTTCGAGAAAAGTTAGACTGTAACGTTACATTGTTCCTGGAATGTTCTGAAAACGTGTGATGGTTCGCATTATGTTTTTAGGGACGTTTCTCACAGAATGTTTCCTGTTAGACAAACACAAGTTATGGCAACGTTTGAAGTAACATCAGTAAGTTGTTTTTATTGGTTCTGAATATCAAGACGTCATCTCGTCAAGTCCCCAGTTAATTTGAGCTGGATGATGTTCAGCTTAGACAGGTCAAAGATAAGTCCAGTCATGTTTGCTTCATAGTTATCTCTTCTAAATAAGATGTTTATTGTTTATGTGTGAAATGTTTTGAAAGTGTGTATGGTCAGTATTTGAACCTACTGTAGGTGAACTCCTCATAATGTTGCAGCATAAAATAAAAATGTTCTTTATACTTATAGAATTGCCTGACAGATTGAATGTTCTATGAACCAAATTTGTAACATTTGTAATGTTCAGAAAATGTTCTACTAACCAAAAATTGTTAGCTGGGATGCTACATTTTGAGATTAAATTGTTGCCCAATAACTCTACATTCAGACTGCAGGCAAATCGGATTTGTTTTCCAATGATTGATTCACATTGTTATTAGTAAGTGATCAGATCAGATTTGTCTGTCTGCACATCACAAGTTTATCTGCTTCAGTTTCTGTGGTAACCGTGCAGGCGTCAATAATTACAGCCATGCTGGTGATGTGGCTTCAGATTTGCCAGGTTCAAGGTTTTCCCGCAAAATTACGGCATTTGTTTTAATGCACTGGTCTGTAAAATTTCAGAAGTGGTGGGGTGCTGGGTTTTTGGGTAACTTTATCTTTCAAATGCATTACTTTTAAAAATATGTGACTGCCAAAAACTCTCATAGTCACAGACAAGAAAAATAATGTTGGAGATACCTTAGGTTGACTTTCTAAAATTAGAAGACCCGAGTGAATGGACCTGAGAACACAGAGTAAGACTAAAATAGGATTAAGAGTACTAAAAAGCAATTGTAACACCTGTGATGAGACTCTTTAGATTTTGGGTTAGTTTTAAGAATGTGTAAGGCGACCTTCTGTGTGACAGTGGGCTGGAGTTTTTTGGGACCTGGCAACCTGGGACGCGCTTCTTGTAAACCTGCACTTCCGTCACTCTGGATTTGACGCATCGTTCTTTGTCGCGTTGTGAGTGACGTGAAAAGCACGTCAAAATCCGATTTGTGCAGACAGAGTGTATGGACTGAGATGGATCTATACAAAACTGATTTAAAACCATAATTTAAAACCACCTCCAAATGTGGCTCTGGTCAAATTTGTAAAATCTGGATACAATCTAGATAGGCTGAAAATCGGATTTGTGCTCGCTATCTGAACATAGCTGTATTGGTATAGCGTGGGCTGGGATTTGAGCCAAGTAGATTTTGAAGTGAATGTTTAGGCATAGAAATCACAAACCTTTCAGATTACATAATGTATGGAGAGCATCTGATATCACTGGGCCAGTACTGTTCCTGTTGCTGAGTTTGAACCTTGAATGATGTCTTCACCTGTACCTTTAGTTAGGGATCACAACTATTAATGTAATATTAGAAGTTGTACTGACTCCACCCACCTTGTCCTGACTTTAGACTTTTACCATTATTTTACTGTTGAAAAAACTCCAGTTAAGACATAAATCTGCTGCTTTTTCATGGAAAAGTCATTGAAGTGACACTTTAAGTTACGTAACTGGACCTGAAGGATCATGCTGGACATCTACATTGAACTTTTAAGACAGAAATGTGCCCCTGCTGCTGACAGTGTAGCACTTTTCTAGTGTATAAAAGTTTTTTGGCAGAAAATAGATGCTGGGTATGGTACCATCAGAATGACCTTATTTACCCCCTCCAGTCAATCCCTTATTAACATCCATACAAAGGGAAAGCTGGTCAGCCACAGGTATGAAGCAAACAGAGCCTATCAGGTGTGTTACAACTATGGTTTTGAAGTTTGTTTCAGAGTTAAAGGCTAAAATAGCATTATGACCTTTGTGCTTCACTCTTAGCTGTGGTGTGTCTAGTCACAGCAGGTATCACCTCATTTAGAGCTTATGTAATTACAGCCTTAATCCAATGATCAGATCTACTATTTTACTGTGCATATGTCATTGCGCTATCGTGATAACGTGAGAAAATAGATACAAATGTAGTTTATGTATCTGTATTGTAATTAATTCTCTCTCTCCCCCCCTTCAGCGACCTGGCTCTGGCTTCAGACATCACAAAAAAGGTATAAGCCAGATTGCTTTGCAACACTTGATTTTAGAGATGGCATGATACAATTTTTTACCTTAATTTTTTTCCCCCAATAATGAATACTGATACTGAAATATTATTATTGGTCGATATCCTTACTAAAAAGCTTTAAATTGAAATAGGGATAATTATAACATCACACAATAAATGTGCTATTTTAGACTGTATTTACAGAACTGATTTAGATGAATTCTTAATCCCTACTCTGACATTTTCTGCAGATGTCAGCCCCATAGTGTAACCAATTAATGCTAATACTAGTGTCCAGAAATGGCCCAGACCACCAGTTTGAGACTCCTGACTTCGTAGAATGCTGCTATCTATGGATCAGTCTTACTTGTACCATAAGTGGTAACATAGCCAAGATTTTTAGACATAAAACTCAAGGCTGGAATCAGATATAAGTTTTACATCTTATGGCTCTTTGCCGCATTACGCTTGCTGACTAATGTCATTGAACACTGGAAATACAGCCTCAATATTTAAAGGCCTATTTATTTGACAGTTCTGTAGGCTTGCATAATCCAGTCCCAGCAACAACACATCAGAACAGTATCCGCTAAAAGGCTTTGTTTTCAATACAGCTTTAAACATAACATCATCTAATTCAGGTCACATACTAGTATACCTCCAAAAACCAGAATATTGTGAAAATGAGCATTTGGGTTTCATAATTAAATTCAAAAAGGTAAATGGTCATATTTTATATTCATTACATGTAAAGACACGTTTAATGTTGATGCTGTTTAAATAGTTTGCTCAAACTCTAAATGAAATACTCTAATAATCTGAGACTCTGAATTTCTGATATTCATGAACTATAAGTCATCTGATCAACAAGGCATGAAATATGTCACTTTGCATGTAATGAATATGAATATAACAGTTTGCCTATTTGAATTAAATGATGAACAGCAAAAAACGTTTTCACTATATTCTCATTTTTTGATGTGACACTTTAAATGTAGATATTTTTTGGCCACCTCTCCTCATATCCATCCATCTTTATACAAACCGGATTCCAAAAAAGTTGGGACGCTATACAAATTGTGAATAAAAATTGAATGCAATGATGTGGAGATGGCAAATGTCAATATTT
>BRDA01014614.1:27147-54586 GCA_036984385.1 Crenuchus spilurus | reverse complement strand
ATCACAGAGCAGTTGTTAAGTAAAAAGAAAAACAATGGCTAAATTATTTGGAGATGTTTTGGATTCAGAGTGTCAGATGAGCAGCAGAGTAATGTTCAAGTGCGGACAAAAGGTTTGATCACCACTAATCTTTTCCACCATTTACGACAGCGTCAAAAAGAGCAGTAAGTGTGTGTTTGAAACTGCGTGCTGCAGCCCAGACCGTGAAGCTTTACCAGCCTCAAGTCTTGAAACAAATCACGTTACAAAACTCAATTAGTTGTGATGTGCTTTTGCTTCACTGGAAATTGACTTTTTAAAGAACAAGTCAGCCTTTACTTATTTTTGCTCTGTATGTTTTCTGTTTACATGTTAATACCACAGTGGTGAGTCTTGTTATCAGGGTTGCCAGGTCCAACAAAAATATCCAACCCAAAGTCAGTCTAAAACCCGCCCTTCAGAAGGTTAAACTAGCCCAAAATATATGTCTGTCACACGTTTAAAGCAAACGGCAAAACAACTTTGAGTGTATGACTTAGTATTTTGTTTATAAGGGATTTATTATCTTTCCATCAAACCTTTTTCTTTTTCCCAGTCCTTGCAATACCGACTCCCAAATTTCCCCATTTACATGGCATATTAGCTAGTGACTGTTTTCTCTTCACCTTCTCTCTCTCTCACACACACACTTTTTTGTTGTTTTTTTTTACAACCGCGATAGTTTTTAAAAGTAGCCCAAAAAACGCACGCCGCCACCCTTGAATTTTCACCCATGACTACATTTTCAAACAAGCCCAATTTGCATGAAAACCGCGAACCTGGCAACTTGTTATGGAGAAAAAGAACATTATTTTATTTGAGGAGCATTATTATTTACTATATGCCAATAGTTTATTTTTGAGCAATTTCTCATGTACATTGATGGCTGAATGGTAATAAAAGTGTCTGTGTGACATTTGGGACATGTAGCTTTGACTCAGAAATGATCTTATTACCTTATGGGAAGAAAAAATATCGCAATAAATATTGTATTTCGATATTCAGCTATATATATAGATTGCTGTTGCTGTGCTGATGTAGTTGTTAATGTCGCTTGTTACATATGTTTGTTTTGACAGTATGAAATGGAGGAGATGAGACGCCGAGAAGGTCAGGAGAACATCCCTGAGTTTGTGCGTGTCAGAGAAAAGCTGCGGCACATACAAGTATCAGAACAAAATGGCTAAAAGAAAAATACAAGGCAGAGTTATGAACCTTGAGTGGACGTTTGTTCTGAGATGTTTAATAGTTTGCTAAAAATGTCTTACTGTAATATCTACAAAATGGTCTGTAGCTATTATAGATATGCAGCTGTGTAAAAAAAACAAAGAGACCTCTCCAAATGTCAACCCCAATCTCCAGACCTGAGCCCCATTGAAAACTGTGGAATGTGATGGATGGGTGGTGAACAAAGCTGAACTGCTTGACTTTTAGCTCCAGAATTGGCATAAAATAACCCAACAGTAATGTTAAATACTGGTGCAGATCATATACAAATCAGGCTTATTCCATCAAATACTGATTTCTGGACTCTTCCTAAGTTAAAACATTAGCATTGTGTCTAAAATGTATATGAGCTTGTTTTCTTTGCATTATTCAAGGTCTGAGAACAGCAGCTTTACTCTTATTGTTACCAGTTGTCATTTTCTATAAATAAATGCTCTAAATGAGAATATTTCTATTTGCAATTTGGGAGAAATGTTGTCAGTAGTTTATAAAATTAAATGTCAATACTACTCAAACACTGACCTGTAAATAGTAAAACTTATTTAGATCAGATTCAACTTTTGTCAATGTTGCACACAACAGAATTTGACCTCTGTATTTAACCCACCCATGCAGTGAAACACATACACACAAACACACACTAGTAAACACACTAGGCTGTGAGAAAATGTGCCCAAAACGGTAGATAGCCCTATCCACGGCACCCAGGGAGTAGTTGGGGTTAGGCACTCAAAGACACTTCATGACCTGCCCAAGGATTGAACCGTCGACCTTTCGGTCACAAGATCCCTAACCACCAGGCCACAGTTGCTCCATATGAGACAAACTCATCATTTTTAATTATCTCTTAATTTTTTTCAACAAGAGCTGTATACAGACTAGGAATACTCCTGATGCTGTTTTCAATGTAATGTCTGACTGGGGAGTGTTCCATAAAGTTTGCCAGATAGCTTAAGCCCAACATTGATGATTGTCAAATAGGAATGTCCTGCTGCTCTTTTCCCATTGGACGTGTTTGATTTTTGGCCTATGTCCATAGCCAAGCTGGATAATTTGAGCCAAAAGTTGAGGAATGTCTGATAAGGGTGTTCCTTAACTTTCCTGTTCATAGGCTTGTGTTTGATGGCCTAAGTTATCTGGCTAGCTGGCTAACTTAGAAATCCTGTTTTGTGGAACACAAATCATTATAATTGAAATAAGTTCAGAAATATGTGTAATTTACATGATTTATTAAATTTTTGCTTTGTCGTTTTTTATTTTACACTATCAGAAAAAATGTTTAAACACTGAATTGTGTCTGTGTTCAATTATTCTCACTGTGTTGACACTAAATCAACAATAAAACTATACGGGGATCAATTAGCCTGGACATTTCCATTCAAATAATTTAGATTTTTCATACAAAAAAGTATTTTGCAAAAATGTTAAATACTACTCATACACTTGATCATTTCTCAGAACAATGCTGACAGTAAACTGCACAGGCTGCAGACTTCTTAAAAAACATTTTGCTGTTTTTTTTCAGTGATGTTGCTCTGCCAGGAATGGGTAGATTGATACGAAAATTATTTTTGAAAATCGGTCCACGTGAAAATATTTAAGCCTCTAGAACAACATCAGCTTCTGCAGGTTGTTTTGATTTTTATTTACATAAAACAGCAACCTTTATCACATTTTAGTTTTTAAATATTTCTTTTCTTTTTTTTTTTTTACAATTTATTTATTTTCCACACAATATCTTGTTGATTAATAGACTTTTTTAGCTGTTGTAGTTGTTATTAATAAATCATATTTACACAATTATAAATCTGCTTAGTCCAAAACCCTGCTTCTCTAGTCAAAATTGGAGCTGTGGGGCCAATGTTTGCTAACACAAGAACCCACAGTCCCCCAAACAGTTGTCGTATTTAAATAATAATAATAATAAAAAAAATCACTAAAGCATCCCTCAACTCATTTAAACTACATCTAGATCTTCATGATTTACTGTGAGCTTAAAAATACATGAGAAAAATTATGAGAGGACTCATAAATGTGGAGGAATCTAAATCAGGATCAGTCTTCTACCAACCCTGTCAATGTTTGAAGTATATAGCTGTAAAGTACTAACTTTCATTATTTACTGTGTCCTAAATAATAAATTAAGATATGGATTTGGTTTGACTAGGGCGAAAGTAGTTTAGGTTATATAACTAAACATTTTAGGTGATCACCCATAGTGCTTAAGCCTAACAAACCGGAAGTTACATCTTTTCCTAAACAGTCTTGAATAACACAAAGGAAACCAAGAAAAATTGTATGTTGGGAAACACTTTGTGCTTTTTACAGTATTGGTATCGGTATATTGGCCTTGGAATTACTTGATAGTGTATGAAAAGGAAAATCAGTGGTGCCTTTTCTGCCCTCGCCTCAGACATGTTGAAGAACATTTTGCTGGTGTTTTTAGTATTGCTCTTGAGCTGCCTCTGCATTCACAGGTGGCTCTTCTCCAAACCCAGCATTTCTACAGATCCCTACGGACTACACTCTCTCTTTCACATGGAAATAAAGACGGGTTTAATGAGCTCATCTTTACATTCAGGCGACGGCACGAGTAAAGAAAGCTGACCATCTGCTAGGCGAACGACATGGCCACCACACACAGCAAAGGAAACAAAGGGGGGTCCTCAGGGGATCACAGGGCTGAAGACATAGAGTTAGCCTCTTTTAATAATATCAAAGTTTATCTTTATAAAACCCAACAGGAGGCAAAGTTTTCACATTTAAGCAGAATTTACCCATCTATGTATGTTAATTCAAATATCATAAAATACAGCATTTTCCTGAAATAGGTATTTAAAAAACAACAACAACAACAATAAAGAATCAAGAATAGTGTTTATTGTTGGTTAAACCTTATTTAAAAAAAAAAAAAAAAAAAAAAAAAAAACTTAATTCAAATAAAAATTTTTTCATTTTTTAAAATAAAGTTTTATTTTAAAATAAGAACTATATTTAAAATATATAAACTTTTTTTTTTTACATTTAACCCCTTTAACTAGCATCAGCATTGCTTGTCAATTTTAGTTTTCATCTCAGGAGAGAAAGTATAGAGAGGGTAAAAAAAGGAGACACAAATTTTTGACCGTATTTTTGTGTTTTTTTCTTGCCTGAAAACATACAAAATTGTGCAAAAAGTTTAGAGAGTCTGAGTGGTTTTATGATTATAACTGACTTAATATGACTCAACAGAATAATGTTGAAATTTCCAACTCATCATGAAATACATCAGATTTTCCCCAATGCAGTTTTGTACCTCTATCCCAAACACCCAAACAGTCTTGTGTAACACAAAGGAAACCAAACAAGTTTAAAACATGTCTCCTAAGAAAAATTATGTGATATATTAGAAAACACTTCTTTTGACTTTACAGTATTCGTTTTGTACTTTCTGATACTTCTTTGTGTTACTGTAGTAGACAGCATTCATCAGCCCAAAAGAGCTATTGGCCAGCTGTCTCAGGCACTCGCCTCTTGTTTAACTCTTTTTGTCTGGCTTTTCTCCCTCTGCTGCCCCCATTCAAATTCACCCAGCTCGGAATTCACAAAGCCTAAAAGTCAGAGATGGGCTGGTAAGGGGGGGGCGAGGGGGCTTTATGCCTGTCCACTCTGGACTAATTAAGATATTGACAAAGCACACTGAACGTGTGTAGTAATGAATAACCTATATGGTATATACTAGTTGGGAGACGTTCATGTCATTTAACTTTGGAGCATGATTTATCCACATTAATTTACTGTAAAAAAAAAAATGAAAAGAAAAAGAAAAGAAAAGAAATAAATAATACATAAACATAAAATAGTGGTTGTTGTCGGTTGTGGAGTTGCTATTTCACAAGTAGAGTTGTACCAAGGTATTGAAAGGTTTCAGTACTCAAATTTGGCAACCAATTCTAAACTTAACTTTCAATATTTTCCAGTAAAAACAAGTTGCACCATTCTAAGTTTTTGCTTTTCCTGTATGGATTACAGGGGTTACATAAAAAATGACATGTTATTTAAACTGTAAAACTGTGGAATATCTATTTGATATTGAGTATCGTTACAATTGGTATTGGTATCGAAGTATTGTGACAACCCTAAACGAGCACAAATCAAATTAAAAGACGAGTTTCTGTACTATGTATTTAATTGTTTCTAAAAATATACAAAAAATGTGTAAGTATTATCAAATGAAAAAGAGTTATAATAATATTTTTTTTCATGAATTTGATTTGGTCAATTAAACGGTGTTCTTTCTCTTTAATGCTGTGTTGCTAACGCGAAACGCCTCCCCCAGCTGATGAATGGAATGGTACAGTCCAAAGACAGCTGCCCGGTGCGTGAACGCCCCTCTCTCACATCCAGCAGTGATCAGCAGTGGTAGAACACACTGGAATAGCCTGGCATGTGGCTGTGTGAAGGAATGGATTAAACAGCAGGTTTCTCCACTTTCAGACCGGTTAAAGATTGAAAGCTCTAAAAGGTAAGCCTGCGCTGGGCAGGGCTGGGCTGCACTGTGCAGTGTGCACTTTTGGATATGAAGTGGGTGTGGACCCTCACAGTGTTAAGCTATAATTAATGGAGAATCTAATGTTCAGCATCAGTAGCTGTACATATTAACACATCAGAACAGACTTGCATGTGAATGCATTTTAATGAATATAATTATGAAACAATGATGCATGAATTCACATTCACTGTATGTCCAGATGTTTGTGGACACCCCTTCTAATAAATTCATTGAGCTACTTTTAGTTGCAACACTTGCTGACACAGATGTACACAGCTTGTCTAATACCTGTAGAGAAGTACTGCTGATAGAATAGGACTAAACATGAACCTATTGGCACCATGCCCAATGCCAAGCTTGGAATAGAGAGGTATAAAGCCTCCCAGCTTTCAGCTTTGGAGCAGTGGAGCTGTGTTCTCTGGAATGATGGTGCTCCATCCAGTACTTTTGGGATGAGGTGGCGTGGTGACTGTCTAACATCCTGACCTCATTGATTCTCTTATTGCAGAATGCAATCAAATCCTCACAGCAATGCTTCAAAATCTAGAAAGACTTCTACTAGACAGAAGCGACAGTTACTCCAACAAAAGCAGGGTAAACTCTTTTTAGTACATTTGATTTTGGAAGAGACAGTGAATGAGCTGATGTCCCAATACTGTGAATGTGATTCAGTGCAATAAAGCTTGTTTAGGCTCACTTTGCTCATAAAGTGTTTTTCAAAGTGACTGATAAGGTGATCAAGCAGATTTTGAACGTGATTAGCTTTGTTTTACGTGAAAGCTGATTGACTGACCATCAGTTAAGTAGTATGAGGTCTGCTTTAGATAATCAGAGGATCTTAAATGTATAAAAGCTAGAGGTTGAACATGTAATTCTTTTTGTTTGCAATGGAGTTCATCAAAACCAGTGTAGGATTGTGACAACATCCCTGCTGACGCTCCTCTCTATCTTTTGGATGCCTCTCTCTCAGTTTGAATTTGTTTTTGGCTTTCCACCAGACGCGGAAATAAGTCATGCTGTAAAGTCGTTTGGCCTCTCCCATAACATCAGCATCTATGCGATTCAGCACCCCTTTAATTACAGGCTGTACATCCATTCTGGGTCAGTTTCAAGTCTCCCCTCAGAGTTTCCGAGGTTTGGCCCACTTTGGGAATTCCAAGGCTCAGCCGCAAGCGGTAACGAATACGGCTCTGGAGGAATTCCAACAGATCACAGCTCCACAAGCTTCTCTAGAAAGGGTGGTGGAAAAGCTGTCTTTGACTTCTCTTCATAATTGCTGACTCCAGAAGCACCCTTTTCCGGCGATGCCTCATTGTCATGCCTCAGTGATCTGTGAGGATGGGTGGATCAGTGCGCTACAGCATTTTTCCCTCTGATGAGCAGATCACTGTCAGTCGAGCTATGTCCTGTATGCTCATTCTGTGCAATTAGCTTTGTAGTCTAGACAGTCTTGTTTTGAGGGTGGGGTGAAGTGTGAATGCGGGGCTTGTCTGCTAAGCATCTCTGCATTTTTCAAAGGTTGCAGTGCTTTGAATAAGGCAGACTTTGTTTCAGTGACCCAGTTCATGCCTTGGTTTTTAACACAACCACTCTTGTTTTTATACAATGTCAGGACATACATATATGATGCAATTCTCACTTTTACATTAGTAACTTAAAACAAATAAGGAATGTCTTAGTTTCTTATATGGTGAGATTCGAGGAAGAGTTGGTAGAATTGACTCTTTAGAACATATAGGGATGGTTCCCTGGATCTCTATTCCATAGAAAATAAGATATAGTCCAGGACTACGCTTAAATCTTTGCCTGGGAAACCAGCCTACTTGGATATCATATAGCCATGGTTACTTAAAGAAGCATCCATTGAAAGGTTGGGAGCCAACGTGGTTTAAGTTCCATTGGGCAACTCGACAAATTCTGGACCACTTTGTTTGTCCTGAAATTGTAGAATGCCCTTGTTTTCCACTTGCTTTCCAACTCACTCAGGACATTTTTGTCTTGAAAATGCATGAAAACAAGCACACAGACATGCACATATACAGAGAAAGAGAGAGAGAATTGTGCACTCTGCATTCTCAGGAGGTTGAGGCGTATGCTATCAGCAGATAATGTCCTCTCAGCAAATTGGCCACATTGCTGTGTTGATACAGGGCTTTTGTTGGTGTGCTTTCGGACTATGAGCGTATAATAGGACAAGCTGGTCTATGTTGAGTCAATTCCTTTGCTAAGGCTGCATCTGTCTCCATGAGTTACAGGCCTGAGTGAGTAAGCCATCAGGGAATCTCCAACAGCATCCTGTCAAACACGCTCATATTAACAGATCTTGACGCCATCCAGGAAGAGGCTGAGATAATGATCCATAGACAAAATAAACCATGAGCAGAATATCTGGTCTCAGTAGGATGTTACTGTCTTTTTGTTCAGGAAATGGAAACCGTTTTGGACTTGTTTCTGTGTGGCCTAGCACGTCTTTTCATAGCTAGTGCCGACCTGTCATGAGACGGAGTGGTATCGTCTTCTGGATATCAAAAGATCCTTTGTTATTTGTTTTGAATGTTTTGCACAGGGTTAGGCCACAGTCTTGCAGACATATGAGAGTGTGAGAGAGTTCTTATAGACAAAACGTTTCACCTAATATTTAGTTACTTTTGTGATCATAGATATGATATGATGGATATGGGCTTTTCAATGGCAGATGCCAGTATTTAGAGTGCAACGCAGTCAATAGACAATAATGTTAACACCGTGTTGTATTTCTTTGTTTCTGATAAATAAACATATAAAAAAGTATGTATCTGTTGACTTGAGATGAAAATGTAGATTTGTCAGTCATCATTTGCCAACAGAGGGGTGAAATTAACACTAGACGGGGCTCTAACATTGTTCTACAGCAGTCGGACTGATAAGGCTGCCTGCAGATGTGCCTGTAAATGTGCTATGTTTTTGTTTACCCGCTTCGTAAGCTTACGCCAGTTGTTTAAAAATAACTGTCCAATGTTGATTATCTAAAAACAGCAAAAATCGGCCTGATTAATCAGCCGATTAATTAATCAGTACTATATGCACATTATAGGCCCTCAACCAAAGCCTCGCTTTTCCCCAGAAGACCAAATAACCAAACGGAAGTTCTCTTATTTTGGACACATTATGAGAAGAACCAGCTCAATTGTGAAGACATTTATGCTTGAACAGCTGAAAGTAAACAAGGTGAATGGATACAATCTCAAGAATCATGAAGTCATTAATAGGCCTGAAGACCCAAACATAGAGACAGCATGCTCTGGAGAAGCACTACTTTATGATTGCCAGGAGTAATAATATAGTTATGAAATTTAAGTGTGAACACAGGGCCAGTTTTCCAGAGAATTTTTGATGGTGGTTGTCATCAGTTCAGTCCAAGATTAGGCTTAATCCATGTCCAGGAAACCAGCATTTTAGGTTAAGTTGCTGTTTAATGTTAAGTGACTCTATATAAGACCTACAGGCTCTATAAGGCCCTTTAACCTTCATTCCTCACTAATGTAATTTTGAATAATTTTCCACAGAGTAACAGAATGAACGTAAGCTTGCAGAGTAAACCATTTTTGGTCCAGGATGGCCTAAAATAGATAAATAGGTAGATGGATGGATGGATACATACAGTACATACATATGTAGACAGACAGACAGATAGACAGATAGATGGATAGATAGATCTTGAGGGAAATTGAAGATAATGGTTTTTTTTCCATTGGTAAGAAAAAGATTTTTTTAATTAGTTTTATTATGATTTGAATTTGAATTTAAAATTGACTTTCAACGCAAATAAAAATCCAACATGGCATAAATTGTGAATATTATGTAATCATATAATTACATTTAAGTAATCCAAAATAAATGTATAACAAAATGCCCATAACTCGAGACTAGTAAGGTTTAAGTAAAGCTTATTGTAAGCTGTATTTTGTGCTCTTTGTAATAAGAGCTGCTGTAATAGAGACAGTAGCAGCATTAGCCTGAGGCAGAGCCTGCATGGAGGCACTGAAAGGAAGTTTTTTTGGGGAGGGGTCTGAGAGGAACAGGTGCAGGCCATGAGTGGGGGAGCGTCCCCTTGGCCATCTGTCTTCTTTTGGAGCGTCTAAGTTTCCCAAACACGTTCCCCCACACGCTTCATCAGCACATAAGCACACACGCCAGGTCACCATGGTGCTGTATAGAGAATAATGTGCACATGTGCATGGTCAGCCATGGGCCATGCTCCCATTGTGCTGGGAAACATTAAAGCAGTGGCAGCAGTGGGGGTGTGAGTGCGCTGAGGAGAGAGAGTGCTCAAAGAGACCAGTTGCGCCTTTCTTTAGCCTCAGTTGGAGGTTTGATGCTGAGGAGTCTGGCTTCAGGATTTGCCTGAGCAGCTCCAGCTTTGCATATCACATGACACTCATTTGGTTGACAAATATCTAGAGGTGGATAAGCTCAGAGAAGAAGAGGTTCAGGGTAAACAGAATAGAAAAAAACTCTAATCTCATATTGTGCTTGGTATCAACAGAAGTCCTGTTTCTCCACAAAGCAGAAGCCGCAAAGCAAACATGGAGTGCAAAGAAGAAATCAGTGACTCCGACAGCGGGATCATTTTAAATTCTGGTAAGCATCGCAAAACATTTAGAAAATCAGCATTAAAATGACAAAACATCTGCAAATGTCTGGCTGCAGTTAGAATATAGTGAAAAGGTTTGTCATTGTTCATCATTTAATTAAAAGATGTTAAGCATTATATTTGATATACATTACACATGAAGTGACCTATTTTTTAAGGCTTGTTTTGTTTAACTGTTGGCTTATAGCTCATTAAATTACATTATTTGAGTAAATTATTACAATTTCAACAGTATCAACAATAAAACAAAATGCTTATGTCAGTTTATGTTTTTGAACTAAATTCTGAACACACATGAACTTTTTCACTTTTTTGCACGAGTAGTGAGCTCCATTCTGCATGAAATGAACAGTGAGTTTTGATGTGATTTGTTTTCACTGATTTTTTTATTGATGTTGAGGGTAAATGCATTGGTCCATTCTTTAATCAGAGTGTCCTGGTTTGTAGAGCCAAACAAACAATATACAGCCTTGTGCAAATGTTTGTGCACCCCTTCCAAATGAGAATAATTTTTCATTTTGAGAGAATTTTCTGTGAACAGTTTCTATTTATTTCCTGAATTGAACAAAACATGATTTGAAGTGCTGGAACTTTTTGCACAGGTCACGGTTTCCATGTTAAATTGGGTAAATCGTTGGAGTGTGGAAAGATGGAGTGTGCATTAAAACTATTCATTTAGAACATAAATAAATACATAGACTATAACTGTGGGGCACTATCTTTTGCAGAAGACTGTATATTGTTTTTATTCTAATAAAACTATGGACCAAGAGCCATTAATAAGGTTCTGTTGCAGTGAAGTTCTGTGGAACCGAGGCAATATGATGATATGCAAATCAGTTTTATCTTCGAGTATCTGTCAGTCGTTAGTTCCAGCCAAATAATTTGATTGGACAAGAGAGAGTCTATGAGTGCTGATGTAGAGTATAACAGTAATGGGATCACTCTACTTTACCAGTGTGTTCCATTAATCATTTAGTACATTCACTTGTTTATCTTGCAGATGGAACAGTTTGTGTTGACAGAATCCATTGTCACTTAACTCTTAACTCTTAAATAGTGCTTGTAAAACTGTTGTATAAAAGCAATATCGGACTCCCCATTGTGGTGTAATACTGAATATCAGCATCACTGTGATTATATATAGACCTGCCACCTCATGCCTAAGACTGATCACATCCAACATGCTGATATGCAACATAGGGCTGGGACGATATGGCCTAAAATCAATATTGCGATATATTGAGCAGTTCACCTCGATAACGATAAATGGACGATAATACTAATACACACATACCCCAAAAATAAAGAATGTGTTAGGCCAATAAATACTTCACAGCCAGTTATATTGATGGTACAGTTCCCTTTTTATTACCACTTTAATTAACTTTGAACATGAACGTAGCCGACAAAAAAGACAAAACGACTTTTCATTTTTTTTAAGACACCAAAAATACCGACATGGGCAAAATGACGTCGGTTATTGTCATAAATTTCGGTATCAGTTAATTTTCGGTTTATTGCCCAGGCCTAGGATAACAGCACAATCTCTCAACAGTCCACTGTATTTTTAGGATTTTCATTAATATACACATACAAGTCTTATAGTTTTTATTTGTAATTTAATGTCACATGTTTAACATTTACTACTGAATGAATAATAATGATTAACCTTTATGCCAGGACAAAACTGTGCTCAGTTCTATTTGTTCGGGACTTATTGAAACATCTGTAAAAGATCGAAACCAAAAATTAACTCTACAATATAACACAACTGCGTTTTGCCACTGTAGATGTGGCACACGGTTTATACGTTGCAAAATGTTCAATTAGCAGCTCCAGATAGGAAGAATGAACAGAGTTGTAGCTGAATGTGATGTAAGGAATGTAAGGAGTAAACTCCAGACCTGACAGTGGCTCCAGGCTGTTTTAGAGGTTCACTGAATAACTGCATGTTTTATTACAAATAAGTCTTAAATAAAATTAAGTCTGATTATGTAGATTTAATCCAGTTCAACATGTAAAAATTTAAAATATATATAGTACTATTTTCTTACATATAGTGCCACATTAAGAAATTAGAATAATGTCTAAAATGTTCTTTGTTGTTGACAATTTAATAAGTTAATAATAAAAGCTAAATGATACATAAAGTGACATGTATCGCTTTTTAGTTTTAATGTTGACCAGTTTGGCTTATAGCTCATGAAAATCTAGAGAAATTATTAAAATATTTAATTTCAAGTAACTCACTTTTCAGACTCTATCCAAATTAAAACACAAAGGCTTAAATATGTTACTTTATGTGTAATTTATATAAAATAAGATTAATATATACATTTTTTTTGAGATGTAGACTTGTTTTATACTTACGTCTTTCATTATTAATTGTCGTTACAAACAGAATTCAAACACATTGTGTTGTCATGTCCAGGTCCAGACAGCCCTACATCCCCTGTGAAGGACCTGAGCACTCACACTCGGGCAATGAGGCTTAAGCACCAGGCTCTGGAGGACAGGCTGGAGCTGTGTCTTCTGGAGCTGAAGAAACTCTGCATCAGAGAGGCTGTGAGTACTACAGTTAGTCAGCTATATTAATACAATTATTCGACATTTTCTTGATTGATTATATATTATTTAAATGAACCACTATATCAAACTTAATGGAACACTTGGATTGGCATAATACTATATTTAAAGAGATGTTCTCTAAAATGATAACTTTACAGGTGAATGAAAAAAAACACGTACTTTGCTTTTAATTGACGTCAGTGGAACCATTGTCTTTCTAAGACTTGTTGGTCCATTACTTTTTGTCCAGTTATCATGAAATTTACACACAATTTAAAGAGCAACAGGCATCTTCGAATTATGTCAGAAACTGAAAAATGGCAAAAAATGGAGAACTCTATGGATCCTCTAAGTTGTCAGCAGAGGGACGCAGAATCAACTCAACCAATCAATGTGAATCAGTGCGGCCTTTAGTGGCCTGTCTTTTGTTTTGCAAAGAGGGCTTCAATGGAGTCACTAAAGGGAGTCAACAGTGGACAGTCCTGAAACAGATGCTTCTTTACAAAGTTAGTCAGAGTGGTTTTCATTCACTGTGGGCCAAGGACCCAGAAGATTTAAGGAAAAAGCCATTCCACCATAAAAACCCCATTGTGGATGTGGCTGAAATGCTGAAGAAAACATCTGCTTGTTGAATGATGACCAAATCCACATTTAGCCAGACTGCTTAATAAAACATGACGTCTTGATTTTGGTAATATATTGTCTTCTCTAAGTGACGTTTGTTTTTCAACCAACAAAGTGTGTTTTTCCATGATAATGATGGTGTTTATATGCTAATGGTCTCCATTTTCACAGGAGTTGACTGGAAAACTGTCCACAGACTATCCTCTGCTGCCTGATGAGAAGCCTCCTCAGATCAGACGGCGCATTGGAGCATCCTTCAAACTGGACGAAGGGTTGATTGCCCAAGATGGAGAGGTAGAAGTGCTATTTTTGTCTTTTAATTTACACTTCGACATTAATAATATGATTCAGTGACCATTTAAATTGAATGGCCCTTTAATAAACTCTCAGCGGACAATCAGTGACAACATACTGTAGTCTAACCCTAACCTTAATCTCAACTCCAAACCTAATGCTAAACTTTCACCTCAACCCTTAGCCTGATCCTAACACTAATCTCAGTGCAAAACATAATCCTAAACCTCAGCCTGGCCCTAATTCTAACCTTAACATGAGGCCAAACATTGACCCTGGGCCTAATCCTAACCTTAACCCAAAACCTAATGTTTACCCTCACCCTGGCCCTAATCCAAAAGCTTAACCTGAAGCCAAAACTTAACCTTAATCCTACCCCTAAAATTACTCTCAACCCAAATCCAAATCCTAAAGCTCAGCCTTGCCCTAATCCTAAGCTTAAACTTAATTTCAACCCAAACTCAAATCAAATCAAATCAAATTTTATTTATAAAGCGCTTTTTACAACTGATGTCACAAAGCAGCTTTACAGGGTTAGTAATAACACACATCAAATCATTAATCCCTAATCCCTGGTGAGCAAGCCGACGGCGACAGTGGCAAGGAAAAATTCCCTCAGAGCTGGAGGAAGAAACCTTGGGAGGAACCAGACTCACATGGGGGACCCATCCTCCTCTGGTCTGCTAATTCTAAATGTGTGATGAATCATAATCATATGATGTTGTAATGCTCAGGTGAACTGATATGGTGACAGTAGTGGGACAGGAATGATGATGATAGTGGTAGCAATGATAACGGCCAGAATCCTAAGTCTAATCCTAAACCTCAGTTTTGCCCTAATCCAAAACCTAACCCTCACCCTTGGCCTAATCCTAAACTTAATCTTAATCATTTACATTTGAGGCACTTAGCAGATGCTCTAATCCAGACTGACTTGCAGTTGCTTAAGGGCACTTTAATCCTGACCTGCCTGGGGATCGAACCGGCAACCTTCCAGTCACAATGACCAGATCCCTAACCATGGCTACCCAAAACCTGATCCTAAACCTCAGCCTTATCCTAATCCTAAACTTAACTTTAATCTAAACCCAAAACCTAATCCTAAACCTCAGCCTTGCCCTAATCCTAAACGTTACCTTAATCTCAACCCAAAACCTAATTCTAAACCTCAGCCTTGCTCTAATCCTAAACTTAACTTTAATCTAAACCCAAAACCGAATCCTTAATATCAGCCTTGCCCTAATCCTAAACGTTACCTTAATCTAAACCCAAAACCTAATCCTAAACCTCAGCCTTGCCCTAATTCTAAAGTTAACCTTAATCTCTACCAAAAATGAATCCTAAATCTCAGCCTTGCCCTAATCCTAAACATAACCTTAATCTAAACCAAAAACCTAATCCTAAACCTCAGCCTTGCCCTAATCCTAAAGTTAACCTTAATCTCAACACAAAACCTAATCCTAAATCTCAGCCTTGCCCTAATCCTAAGGTTAACCTTAATCTCAACACAAAACCTAATCCTAAACCTCAGCCTTGCCCTAATCCTAAAGTTAACCTTAATCTAAACCCAAAACCTTATCCTAAACCTCAGCTTTGCCCTAATTCTAAAGTTAACCTTAATCTCTACCAAAACCTTATCCTAAATCTCAGCCTTGCCCTAATCCTAAGGTTAACCTTAATCTCTACCAAAACCTTATCCTAAATCTCAGCCTTGCCCTAATCCTAAAGTTAACCTTAATCTAAACCCAAAACCTAATCCTAAACCTCAGCCTATTATGTAATTATATGTATATTTATGTACTGTATATAAGATAAAAATGTTGATAAGTAATAAGGCCGTGTGTGAGAATCTGAGCATTATTAGCTGTTAACTGTGTTT
Source organism: Crenuchus spilurus (assembly GCA_036984385.1). Classification (NCBI taxonomy): domain Eukaryota; kingdom Metazoa; phylum Chordata; class Actinopteri; order Characiformes; family Crenuchidae; genus Crenuchus; species Crenuchus spilurus. The sequence continues at coordinate 38,809 of BRDA01014614.1, read as the reverse complement.
TTCTTCTGTGGCTTTGAACTCTTTTCTTTAGGAATCGGAGCTGCATGCACTCGAGGCTGATCTGGCCCTTCACCGGCAGATTTATGAGGCGGCCCGGAGGCTGTCCCTCGAGGAACACATCAGCAAGCCGGTGAGGAAGAGCCGGCTGCAGCAGTGCAAACGTGAGGAGAAGAAAGTGAAGGAGCTGCAGGAAGCTTTGCTGAAGCACCGCATTAATCATGGCTGTGTTTCACCACAGACCTGCCGATCCTCCAGACAAAGAGGTGAGAATAGTGCTACTGATTCACACTACAGATGTACATCTCCATCTCAATTCACTGACATATTTATATAGAATATTTTAATTGGAGTTTTGAGGATTCAAACAATATCAACATTAAAACAAAAAAGGCAGGGCCCCGAGTGGCTCAGCAGGCTAAGACACTGACACTGTGACCAGAAGATCGTGAGTTTGAATCCCGGTCATGCTGTTTGCCATCAACAGCCGGGGCCCAAAAGAACAAAAATTGGCCGTGCTCTCTCTGGGTGCTCTTTCCCCATATCACTCACACACTGCAATGTCCGCTGGCTCAGGTGTCTACTGATTGGTCCATTCAGAGCTGGGAATCCTGCACTTTCCTCCAAGCGTGTGATGGTGTATCAGCGGTAGTTCAAAAAGAGGCGTGGCCTCATCACATGCAACAGAGGAGGCTTGTGCTTGTCTTCACCCTCCTAGAGTCAGGGACAGTGCAAAGTGATGAGGAGAGCCCTTGAGTGGATGGGATGGGTTAATTGGCTACTACCACATTGAGAAGGGGAGAAAATTATAATAAAATAAAAAATAAAACAAAAAAGGCTTGAAATATGTCACAAATAATTAATATACAATATGACTTTGTACTTTTATGAGTTAAATTCTGAACACAAATTAACTTTTCTAATTTGATTAAACTAAATTAATTTAGAATTTGGTTCTCATTTTCAGATCTTTGTATATCTGATGACAGCTCACTGTCTGATGCCGCTGCCCTCGACGATGGTGAGAGCATCATTCTTTATGCCATGCTGTCATATGACTGAAAGGTCAAACTGAAGCTTACTAACCATTTGGTTGTATCCACAGATTTAGATCCATGTCCACTGTCCCCATCAACGCTGGACTCTGAGAGCAGCTTCCAGCGCTCAGTGGCCCTCACTCTGTCCCCCACTCACAACCCAAAGCAGGCCGGCTCCAGCTCCAGCCTGGAATATGAGCGATCACCCATCCAGAACTCTCCGTGGACAGAGTCCAGTCTAGATCAGCCCTACCAGAAACATAAGAAGCCTCCCTCTACCAGCAGCAGCAGGTCAAGGTAGTTAGTGTAGATCTTTGGCTATATTGACTTAATACACTTTCATTGAAAAGTTGGAGACTAATATGTAACAAATAATTTGATTAAAAAAATCTTACCATAGTCAAGATCATTCTAGAGTTTGCTTCTGTGGTGCACTGAACACAATGTAGTGAAGTACTAGAAGCTTATCCCTCACAAATGAGAAGCACTGTATGCATTAATCACTGTTCAGTAATCTGAGACTTGAAGCCTGAATTCTGTCTGTTTATGCTACTCTAGCCTTGTACACTATATGTCCAAATGTTTGTGGACACCCCTTCTAATGAATGCATTCAGCTACTTTAAGGGTACTTTCACACCTGAAAGTCCGGGCCATGGTTTGAACCAAGGTTCATGTGTTTGTTACTTTGTATATATTTGGTCCGGTTAGGTTTGTTTTCACACTGCATATTTGTGAGCGCACCAAAGACTTTTTGTATGACATGCCTACGTCCTGTCGTCATCACTTACGTATGGTGCGTCTTCCTACACTTGACACTGATTGGTTTAAAGAAGGACGTGTGTTTGACGCTTAATATACTTTTTATATCCTTTTATATCCTGCTGCCGCAGTTTCTTTAGTTTGTCATCTTTCTTTTTCATCCTCTCAGAAAATAAGCTGCATGCTTCTGCATTTTTGTGTTTTTTGAAAGCTTTTTCACACCTCCTCCTCACTCCATGTGCAACCACGGCTCATTTTTGCTGCTGTTCCTGTTATTTTTCTTCTGTTATTGTTCTTGAATGTTGTTAAATGCCTGCGTCAACATTCTGTATTTGTTCCGAAAGTCCAAACCTTTTACAAAAGTGTTTTCACACTGCACACATACCGGACCATGGTTCAGTAGGTCCGGACCGAGACCACTTCTTTCGGTCGGACAAAATTTTGCTCCTTTGGTCCGGACCGTGGTTCGCGGCCCCTTTCACACCTGCTATTTTGGTTTGGACCAAACTGAAAAGTCAGAAAGTCCAGATCAAACAAAGTAGGTGTGAAAGCACGATAAGCGTCACCCATTGTTGATGTACAAATGCGCACACACACAGCTAGATTAGTCCCCGTAGAGAAGAACTACCAATAGAATAGAACTCTCTGGAGCAGATAAACATGAACGTATATATGCACCATACCTAATGCCAGAGAAGTGTGCTCCATCCAATACTTTTGGGATGAGGTGGGATGATGATCATTCAACATCCTGACCTCACTAACGCTCTTGTGAATGCAATCAAATCCACAAGACAGTGCTCCAAAATCGAATAGCTTCACTGTACAGTAGAGACAGTTAATCCAGGACAAACTCTTTTTAATACTCTTGATGCTTGAAGAAACAATGTATCAACAGGTGTCCCAATACTTTTTCCCTATAGTGTATTTCTAGTGCAATACAAATTATTCTTACTTTATATACCAAAGAGTTTTTTACTCTTTTTACCAAATAGTTTTTTAAAAGTTGACAATCTCAAAATTGTTCTTTTAAAAGAAGTTTCAGTATGGTAGTAGTAAGGTATTAGTAGCAATGCCTATTCAGCAAGTATGAAAGTAGTGAGATTAGTCTATAGGGAGGTGATGAAACCACTTTGATCTGTTTATTACTACAGAATGACTCAGACTATGTGCTCTCTGTGCCAACAGCAGTCCAACAGGAACCCTAACTGATCTGAGACTGGACGACATTCCTCCTGCTCCGCAGTTTGTGTTTAAAAGTCTGGCAATGCGCAACAATAACTCAAACAGTGCCCCCTCTACTCCTGAGCTGCCACTGCGCCGCCACATCTCTCAGTCCTTCAGGTATATAAACACTGTATACATTCATATATGTACAGGTTTTTGTACATGACTGCATGCACCAAAGGATATTTGTGTATTGTGTGTGTATGTGTGTGTGTGTGTGTGTGTCTGTGTGTATATATATATATATATATATATATATATATATATATATATATATATATATATATATATATATATATACATGCTTACAATTTGACAAATTGCTATTGAACACGTTTTGTCTAAGAGATGATTTTTACCAGGCTGCACAGCATTGAATGGACTGTAGATTCTTGTTGCAACACTGATTTGTGCCACAAGAGGGCATCTTTCAGCAGTACAAAATCCTGAGTGCTCAGTTCTGTTTATTTGGGACTTTTTCAAGCATCAGTCAAGGACTACATGCAAATACCAAAGCTTCTATTTTTTAATGCTTAAGCCAAAACAATGTGGCACATTAGCCACTCAAAAAATGTAGAATGAAGAACCTGAGTAGAAAGAGGGTTTTGAAAAGCTTTTAAATATTAAAATTAGGCCACGCCCATATACAGATGCAGATAATGGCATTGTGTTACACACCTAATAAATATGTATAATTTGTTTCTTAACAGGCTTCCTAGACCCAAACCAGATTTGAGTAAGCCCAGCTCTGATCTGAACCGAGTCCGGACCAAGCTCCCTCGCCGCCGAGTCACAGACTTCGCCCTGGCTTATTCAGTCCAGCGTCTGTATCAGTCCAGTTCAGAGGACAGCAGCTCAGAACACTCCATATCCTCCTACAGCAGCTCATCTAGCCGAGAGTCTGCCCACGAGACAACCAAGGCCTGCCCACCTCCTTACGGCTATCACCGTCCCGCTCCGAACAAAGCTCAGGGTCAACGGGCTGGACCCAGCCTGCCCAAAAACAACCTGCCTCGGCCTATAGCAAACTCTTCACCAGGGAACCCCCAGGACAGAATGCCTCTTGAGAGTAATATAAGAAGGTTGAACCTTGGCGTGACTCCACCAACTGATTCTGTAAACCTGAATAAGCCACAGCAAGCAGAGGTGACCTCTCCAAAGCGGATGCTGAAGCCCCCACCACCTCCATACTCTAGGCTTGCTCGTGCCCCTTCACTGAAAGAGTATCCTAACCATCCCAGTAGGCTGCTTCCTCGAGATGTGGTGTCAAATGACCTCAAATCCTGGCATCAGAAGAACATCGCTGGAGAGATGAAGCCTCAGCCACTAGAACGATATGGATCAATGCGTGTAAAACGTTCTCCCAATCAGGAGCCTCCACCATACCACAAGATTCAATCTCTCAGACAGGTAAAGCACATATGCATAGGTGCAGGAAAGTCAGATACCCGAATATCCAAATATTATGTTTTATGATACTATATCAATTCTTTTCAATTCAAAAAACACTGTATTGATTTTTTAAAATAGTTTTTAACTGTGTTTAAACCAACAAGCAATAGATAGCAGATCTTCAGCCATTTGACTCTTCCATTTATTTCAATAAAGCCAAGTGTATCATATTTGAAGACCTGTAAATAATCTGTGATAATTAAATTATAAATATCATTAATTACTATATAAATAACAATATATGTTTTAAATGAATTAAATAAATACGAAACGCTGATGTATAAAAGTCCCCTAGTGGATTATCCATGCACTGCATGCACCAGAAGATACATAGATTTCTAGGTTTGAAAGGACTTGAGTAAAAATATAAAGGAAACTCAGTGTTTAAGTTAAAAAGTTTGTGTTTTGTATGTTTTTGTTTGTTTAAACAATGGTGTGAGCAATAGATTCTGGATGTATCAAAATATGATACAAAACAAAACTCACAATATGATATTTAATTTTTGTAATTAGTCCGAAAGTCAAATATACACATCTGTTTAAAACAATAGACTTCAAGTGTCCAGTGCCTGGTGGTTAGGGATCTGGTTTTGTGACCAGAAGGTTGCAGGTTCAACAGGTCATGGCTGAAATGCCCTTGAGAAATGTATCTAACCCCCAACTGCTCCCTGGGTGCCATGGACAGGGCTGCCCACCGCTTCGGCGTAGTGTGTGATTCACTGCACGGATGGATTAAACATGGTCAAATTTGTTGTGTGCAAATCACGTTGGCAAAAAGTTGAATCCAATCTAAAAAACCATGAAAGTAAACAGCAGTGAAAAAACTGCTAACACGGCTGTTTTATTTTCCTCAGATTTCTCAGAAGGTGATCCTCCAGAGAGCTGCTGATGGGACTCCTCTGCAGTGGTATGAAGAAGAAGACTGTGAGATTGTAAGCCAGGTCTGATCTGTATGCTGGAATAGCCTATGCACAGCACAAACCCTCTCTCAGAAAGTACCCTTCAAGACATTATTTTATGTATTTATTGAGCCAATGGACTCTGATCCTGCCTGCTGGCAAAGTGCTGATTCTGATCAATATTTTGACCTACACGTGAAAACTGAGCCAAATTGATATGGTGCATATTTTCACCAGCTGCGGATCTTTTGAATGAAATTAGAGTCTGAGACTTACTTGTAAGGCATCATGCCATTTTATTGTTATTGTCGTTATTAATATTAATACTATTATTATTGGTCTAGTATGTTTTTATCCACGACTAATTAGTTTTAAAATTTCTGAAAATGACATTTCATGTATGTCTTTGTGTCTGGTACACAGTTTTGCATAATGAAATATTTCTTAGTGTCACCTCAAATATTTAATGTAATACATTATGAATTTATTAAATATTTATGTTTTTATTCTTATTATTTTTAAGTTAAGAATCTTTCCTCTAACACATTCAAATGTTTTAAACTAAATGCTGTTTTGTATTATTCCTGTTTTCTAAACATCAGCTTTGTTATATTTGTGAACTAACCACTTACTATGTATTTTATGTTATTTATAATAAAATAATATAAAACAATATTTAATACAATTTATTATTATACACACGAAAAAGGAAAAAAATATATTTTAATTTAAAAACTCTTAGAGATCAGAGTGTCATATGGAGAGTAAAGAGGGAGTAGTTCTCCCTTTACACACAAGCTATTAAGGCATACAAATCTATACAAAATCAGAAAAACTACTCAAGTTAGAAAAAACTAAATGAAATTAAGTTGCATTGAAAAAACAGAGACAGGTGAACATCACTACTTATATAAACATAAGACCCTGATACATAACTGTGAATTATCCCAAAACATATGATAAATGTTAACAACACAGATCTAAAGTCACATTTAAGCCTTAAAGAAGGCTTGGCTATGTTACCACATATACAGAGAACGTCCCACACATTTATAATGCATTTTAACTCACAGCCACAGCACAGGAGCCTGGAGAACCCACACTAACAAGGCTAATATGATGATGGAACACAGCACCAAGAGGTAGATCGCAATTATTATCCAGCGACAGTGACACATCCACTGCATCAGAGGGCGCTGCCTGCAGACACACACACACACGCCAATCAGTGAGAGGATGTAAATGAACCTATTACACAAGAAAAAGGGTTGCATCCAAAATAGTATACAACAATAATAAATATTATGTTAAAATAGAGCTGGGTGATCTGTTCAATCTTAAATATGTCCACTATCTACTAGGGCAGCTCCAAACATTACACTATCAAGATGTTAATTTATGTTCAAAAATGTAATTAAAAAAGGTAAACAGTCATTTTATATTACACACAAAGCCTTTTTATATTTTCTTTTTAATACCGTTTAAATATAATTCACTCAAATTCACTCTTATAATCTGAGATTCTGCATTTCTGATTTCTGTGAGCTCTAAGGCAAACGGATCAACATTAAACAAAAATGGCTTGACATTTACCTTTTTTGAATTAAATTACAGCACTAAACTTTTTCACAATATTCATTTTTTATGACTCTGTGAAAATGTGTTTCAGCACAGGGATTATTCCGAATGATGATCCTACAGGAAAATGATTTATTGCATCCTGAAAATGCAAATTTCACCACCCGAGTCATGCTGTTTGCCATCGACAGCAAGGGCTTGAGAAAGCAAAATTGGCTGTGCTCTCTCTGGGTGGGTAGATGGCACTCTCTCCCCATCACTACTACCATGTCGTCAGCTGGCTCAGGTGTCTGCCAGCTGATCCATCAGAGCTGGGGTTCTTATGCTTTCCTCCGAGCACAGTGGCTGCCCAGTAATGATATTTCAGCAGCAGTTGGAAAACAGGCGGAGCCTGACTTCACATGCATCAGAGGAGGCCTGTGCTACTCTTCACTCTCCTAGAGTCAGGGACATTACAAGTGGGAGAATCCTAGCGAATGGGTGGGTCAACTGCCTACATAGGGGGGGAAATTGGATGAAAATAATGAAATGTGACCATAGGAACTATTTACTCAGTAAATAGTTAAATAAATTTGATGTTTAAATTTTTAAATGGACATAAACTAATAAAAAATAAGGGTTTTAAACTGTAATAACTATTTACACAATATATAGACAACAGTATATTAAGTACTTTAATTAACAGTATTAGATGTGATTTGAGCATTTGAAAATTGATGATCAGATCTACTAGTGCATTTTTACACCTCAACCAGAGAAAGAGTTATACTTATACAACTATACATACAGGCCAGTGGTGAGTGTGCTGCACAAACTGAGAGTATGCTGTGCTCCTTTAGTCCATGGAGAGCTTCGCTCCAGTGCTGATTTACTCTTCAGCCTGTGACGAGGTAATGTGGACAGCGGCCTGTGAACAATTCAGACACGTTTGTGATTACAGTAAAGCTCCATGTGCAAAGCAGAATGATCAGAAGCTTTCTTTCTTGGTTGCAATAACAATACTTTCAAATCTAAAACCAAAGTTTGTTCTGAAGAAAACAATATTGATTAGACACTCCAAACTCGATGGTCCATCTTGTGGATATAAAGTGAACCTTTCTAACCCAGGATGCCGCCCAGGTGCTTGTCCAGTCTCTCGTCATCTCAAGACTTGATTACTGCAACTCGCTCCTGGCTGGTCTTCCTATGAGAGCCATCAGGCCCCGGCAGCTGAGCCAGAATGCAGCTGCTCAGCTGGTCTTCAATCAGCCCAAGTTCTCTCACATCACTCCACTGCTGTGTTCACTTCACTGGCTTCCTGTAGATGCTCACATCAGATTCAAAAACCTGATGTTTGCCTACAAAACAAGAAATTGACCAGCCCCTCCTACCTAATGGCAATGGGCAAGTACTGAGTCGCACCTCGAATCCTTCAAGCTTCCAGTACAGACCGGCTTGGCCTGCCATCCTTCAAGACACGTGGAAAACTGGCATCAAGACTCTTCTCTGTCCTAGCACCGAGGTGGTGGAACAAACTACCACTGACTGTTCTAACAGCAGCAGAGTCCCTCACAGTCTTCACACACAGACAGAAGAGCATCTCTTTGTGGAGCACTTAAGCAGCACTAGTTTGCATGTCTTATTGTATTGCATTGTAAAGCTCTTATATTGTGTATAATTTTGTATCTTTCCTTCTTTCTAGGTATTAGTGATGGTTTTGTTCTAACAGTGTCTGAACTGAAGAGTAGTTTGAACTCCAACCTGTCTGTACTAGCTGAGGTGGTTCTGTTAATGGAATCAAAGCATTTTAGTACATCTCTCTGGATAAGAGTGTCTGCCAAATGCTGTAAATGAGAACACACTAGGTACACACTAGGTTGTGAGAACATGTGCCTGAAGCTGTTGGCAGCCCTATCCACGGCACCCTGGGAGTAGTTGGGGATTAAGTGCCTTGCTCAAGGACACTTCAATTACGACCTTCCCAAACTGGAGGCTTTCCTGTCACAAGACCTGATCCCTAATCACTAGTGCAGAGCAAACACTAGGCTTTATTCACCAACCATTCTTAAGAATAGACTTCTTCATAAAACACATTCATGCAGTTTTCACAAAGATTCTGATGTTCAGACATTTTTTCTTATTTGGGGTTTGTTCTTCAGTAAGAGCAGAATCTACACCCACTGGTGTTTTTGACTGCTGACATGAGTTTTCTTTCATTCTCCAGTTGCATAATATTCTAGGGTTTAAAATACATTCTTTATTGCTCATTCATTTTTGTAACCTTCATGATAAATCACATTACTTTTGGTCAGGAAGCTGATGGTCATCCTCTTCATCTGCTTTGGATGCACTGGATCCTCCCAACTCAGTGATCTGGACCTGTGTTGATATCTTGGTACCATCTACCTCTTCAGATGATTCTGTTCCTTTTAATGTCTTTTTAGAATAAACATGAATAAATCAGACTGCTCACACCTCACACATGGTTTATATTGTTGACAGGTGACTGTTGGATTAAAATGGTTCAAACTTGAATGAACTGACCTGGTCCGGCTTTAAGATGACAGCTGCACTGATTCTGCGCCGCAAAGGAGGCTGCAAAAGAGGAGAAACCTCTGAATAACAGACTATGTACTGACAAACATATTGACATATGAGACAAATGTCAAATAAAATCAAATGCCCATGGAGCCCAATCCTGGTCCTGGGATCTAGCACCGTCATGTGAATTTCAGGGTCGAATGTTTTGGATCTAAACAAGGGGGCAACCAGTATGTTTTTCCTTCTTTTCCTGGAATGAAACAATACTGATTATTAGTATTAGTATTAGTATTATTAGTAATCCTAGTAATTAGCACCATACAGGGCAGGGTATTACACTGTTTTAACCACAGCCAGGGCATGATGCCAATCTATCACTGTTCAAATGCACAAACAGACCTACAGACTCACATCAGGACAATTTAGAGCAGGGGTATCAAACTCCAGTCCTGGAGGGCCGGATTCCTGCAGTTTGGTGGTCTTCCTAATCAGAACAAACCTGATTCAGCTCAGCAGGTAATGACTAGGTTTAACTTTAGTGTCAGAGCAGAGAAATCACCAAACTGTGCTGGACACCGACCCTCCAGGACTGGAGTTCGACATCCCTGATATAGAGTTAACCAATTCACCTGATGTTCATTGTTTTTGGACCGTTGGTGGAAATCACAGCAGACACAGGAAGAACATCCTGAGGGAGTCAGACCGCAGCGCTGAGAGTCAAACGTGCTAACCACCAAGCCACTCTCAAGGACACCAACTGATATTTAGACAATTTGGGATAATTTACAAGGATGCATCTCTTACTCATATGAGAACATTATCAAAATACAGTACTTTCAATTTTAGAAGCTTTCAAAAACACTGAAAAGCAGGTTTGATTGAATTTACTCAACATGTGATCCACATTTCTATAAATCAGATGTTGCTGTAGTGGAACATTGGGCCAGATTAGTGTTTTTCACTGTTTGCATCAAATATGCTTAGTTCTTATTAGAGCGCTAGGCTCTAATTCTGGTGACATCAAGTACGTATTCCAGTAATTGGAAGAATGGTAAACATAGGCTCTGATTACTTCTCCAGACTGATAGATCTCCAGGACCAGGATTAGGCACCACAGTCTAAGATGGTTAATGTGTATTACCTGATGTGGGTCTTTCTCTGGCTTCTGTACAGTCTCTACTTCTTCTACATAAGAGATCACATGGTCATAAAAAGCCATGACTGAAGCTTGGGTAAAAAAGTGGGGGGGAAATTCAACTTCTCTAGTGTTTAAGGTCAAAAGAAGTTTGGGAAAAGGCTTATGAACTGCCACAGTGGTCTCAGTACAGAAAGGACAGTAGGTTAAAGGTGACGGTGTCAAAAAAAAAAACACAAGACTTACAGTGTGAAACAACTCAATTAAAAGCCACAGTCTGATTTTCATGAGCTTTAAGCCACCCACATCAACATTAAAACAAAAAGGCTTGAAGCATCACTTTATGTGTAATGAATATAAATGATTTATTGTTTTGAATTAAATGATGAATTCTCATTTTATTCTCATTTTAGATGCACTAGCAGAATTAAATATATATGTATGTGTTGAACAATTTGCATAAAACAATAATGAATAGTGCTTCTGTAATTATTTAATTTTGTGAAATATATATATTTATTATAGTTTTTTTTGTAATTCATCAATAAATAAAGTAAAATGACACTCATTACACACTATATATATAGTTTTGCCCATTTTCTCCCCTTCCCAATGTGGTACTAGCCAAATTACCCATCCCATCCACTCGTGGGATGTCCCCATCACTTTGCACTATTCCTGACTGTCCCTGACTCTAGGACGGTGAAGACAAGTACAAACCGGATTTCAAAAAAGTTGGGACACTAAACAAATTGTGAATAAAAACTGAATGCAATGATGTGGAGATGGCAAATGTCAATATTTTATTCGTAATAGAACATAGATGACAGATCAAAAGTTTAATCTGAGTAAATGTAACATTTTAAATGAGAAATATGTTGATTAAAAATTTCACGGTGTCAACAAATCCCAAAAAAGTTGGGACATGTAGCAATAAGTGGCTGGAAAAAGGAAATTGAGCATATAACGATTCTTTTATTGACGTATAAAGCGCTACATGGTCTTGCCCCTGAGTATTTACAAGACCTTATTTCCTATTATGAACCATCTCGTTTAC